>CM056947.1:2267748-2412748 GCA_029856935.1 Cyclocarya paliurus | reverse complement strand
GGATGGGTCCTCCGATCCCTTGCATTATTATTATTATTGTTATTAATATTAATATTATTGTTATTATTATTATTATTGTTATTATTATTATTATTGTTATTAATAATATTATTATTATTGTTAATATGTGTTGGGCATTAATCCACTTGGTTTTGGACTCCCAATAATTGAGTTACTGAAATTGATTGCAAACTGGCCTGAACAAATTAACCCTCTGTTCTTTTTCTCTTCTCACCCCAAACATACCCCTTTCCCCCTTTTATTTTTCTCTCTTCTCAACCATTCCAACACCACTAAAACCGTGCATGGCCGGGCTCCTTTTGTTTTGACTGACCTTTTCTGTTCCCTTTATAATTTATTGAAATGACAAGTCCACGACATTAAAGAGCATTTGAAACTTCATATTCTATTTTCAGAGTTCACATTGAGTATATATAAATATATATATATATATCATGTTGAAAATTATGTATGAAAAAGATGAGTTTGGCTAGCTTATATATATATATATATATATTTATATGAGTAATGATATACACTACACTCTCATTTTATTTTAATCATATTAAATAGTATGTGGCACATTCATCACTATTAGCTGATACAGAAGTATATAATAAATGATCATTTAATGGTGATAAATGTGTCACATCTTACTTAGTGGGATAAAAGTGGGATAATAATATGATGTATAGAATTTTCTTATATATATCCAAAAAATATTGTCTATTCATTTTTCAAACAGAATGTATTAATTTACAGTACTAAATTTTTAACATATGCGAAAATTAAAGAAGATGAGAGGAGTTGTTATGGTCATAAATCATTATTTAAACCCATATATATACACCAAAATATAAGAAGATCATTAAAAGATATTTATCTTTCAACGTACGACCTTAATTATGATCAATACATGAGGTTGTGTCATCATGATGATCTTCAAATTGTTCATGTAGTACTACTTTCTCATGCCAAAATTGCATGGCTACGACAAGGCCAAGTATTTGAGATACAATTTGATTAAAAATACAACTAAATTATCACAATCTACAATATATATCTAATATTAATGGTCCCCAAATGTCCCAAATAATCTTTTATTTTTATCTTTTCATAGATAATTATCGAAACTTTGATACCTCTATTTATTAGGGTAGGTTTGCAATCCAACAGAATTGGCCACCATTTACTTCTATCCATAAATACCTTTCCTAATAACATGACCTACATCTAACCCGTTACATTCAACAGTGGATCCCACTATCCAAATTTCTTTTATAACCTAAAGTTTTTATTTATTTTTTTATTTTTTAATTTGGAATGTCAAAAACTACCATGGTCTCTATCAATGTAGGACCCAATTACGAGTACCACAGTCCAACCCAACAAGTCTTAAAATTCTTAAAACCCAATTATTTAATTTTTATTTTCCAGAAAATCCAAAACCTAGGGGCGTTTTGGGTATTAAAAGCCTATGAACTAAACAGACAAACCCAGATCACAAAGGGAGTATGATCTAATAAAATATCATCTTAAAATTAGCTTTAATGATTAAAGGTCAATGACTCAATGGTGTCGACCATGTTAGGGTTTGTTCGGTAATTTCAAAGTCCAAAACACCCCTTCTTCACAAAAAGCAAAGCTGATGATATATATCCACCAAAAAATAAATGAAAATAAATATTAAAAATAAAAGAAAATAAAAAGCTGACCTACATTAGCCGGCTTTTAACTAAATTTAGCTGTACAGACCAAAATAAAAAAAATAAAAATCCAATTTATTATCATTATCGTCTATTTGTGCAGCTGTTCAAAAATTTCTGCAGAACTTATTTTTATCCTTTTCTGTAACATAAATTATTTTATGTATCTTTCTGTGCCAGTTTTATTAATTATTACTGATCAGAGAAAGAAAGAAACCCAGCTGGTCATGATCTCCATCCCTTATCCCACTGTTCTTTTTATTTTTATTTTCCTCCACACATACCCAGAAAGAGAAATTACTAAAATATATATAAAAAATAAAAAACTTAAAGATTCCACAGCTGAAAAGAAAAGAAGAGATATATTATATACATGATGACCAGAAAATAAAAACAACTTCTTGAGATTGACAAGCTGATCCCCACCATAATAAATTAATAGATTCACCATACACCCCATCTTCATAAAACCCTGAATTCACCTTCTTCTTCTGTTTGATATTTTTATTTTTATTTTTCTTTCTTTCTTCCAGATATACTGTAATTGCAATTGCTGAGAGAGAGAGAGAGAGAGAGAGAGATAGAGGGAGAGGGAGAAGAGAGTCCTATGCTAGGGGACTCGGGAAGCAGCGTGTTAGGGAGCTCCGGTGATGCTGTGGCAGAGCACATGGCAGCCGCCGTGCCAGCTCATGACAGCGCCGAGGTTGGTGGCGTTGGATCAAACTCCGGTGAAGAAGATAAGGGTTATAAAGGCGATGAGGGTGACCGCAGTTTCGGCGGAAATCGGTGGCCTCGACAGGAAACTTTGGCACTCTTGAAGATACGGTCCGACATGGACGTGGCGTTCAAGGATGCAAGTGTTAAGGGTCCATTGTGGGAAGATGTTTCCAGGTGATTGATATGTATATATATTATACATATAGTCTTCAATTTTGCCTTTTGATATATTAGCTAGTTTTTGGTGAATTTCCATGAGAATTTGAGCTGCTTGGGTTCGAGATCTACGATGTCTGTTTTTCTTTTCGATCTGCTTCTTTGTTTCGAGCTAGTTTGTTTCGGTAGTTCACAGTTTGTACGCTTGCGAGCAGTTCACATTTTTCTCGCTGTCTGAATTTAAGGGCCGGCTGGTACTCCTACTGTTGCAGAGTAAATTTCTTTTCTTTTCTTTTCCTTTCCTGCGGAGTTTCTCAGTTCATTTCGTGGGAACTCAGCATCCACAAAGAAAATTCTGAGTAATAGAATTTAGAATTTAGTTCTTTTGATCTGACATCCCAAACACTGAATAAAAATTCGATCTTTGAACATGAATTGGTTCTCCCTTCTATCTCACTTCTTCACTCTCGTTCAATTTCAGTTCTTGAAGATTAGAATCTTCAACAAAATATCATGTTCATGTGATCTCAACTTGGGCTATATATATATATACACACACACACACACATAACCTCCAGTGCTACTTATATAGAGTAGTGCTGCTAGCTAGCTGATCAAATTAATGGCAACTTATTTCTTGCTTTCATTATGACATAATTATTATTCATGTCTAGTTATCATAATTTTCTCGTTTCTTTATGTGGCAATGCTTTCATAAACGAAAAGGGGAGATTTCTTTTCCCTTTTTTTTTTTTTTTGTTGGGTTTCGTTTTATGGAACTGTTTTTAATGTCAGGAAGCTAGCAGAGCTTGGTTATCATCGAAGCGCCAAGAAATGCAAGGAGAAGTTCGAGAACGTGTACAAATACCACAAGAGAACCAAAGAAGGCCGCACGGGGAAATCTGATGGAAAGACTTATCGTTTTTTTGATCAATTGGAAGCACTCGAAAATCTGCATCCTTCAAATATTCAATCGTCCACACCAGTAAAGCCTCAGCAGAATATTGTTCCGGCAACGGTGGCATCGACGTCGACGTCCGTAGCCATGCGACCATTGGCGAACCCTCCAATTAGTCTTCCTCAGATCACTGTTACATCAGTGTCACATAGTACTATGAATATGTCTCAAGGCATTAATGTCGCACCAGCCGTAAACCTTACGATTCCTTCGTTTCCACTCACAAACCCTACAACTCTCCCACCGCCACCGCCACCAACAACGACAAATCCTTCTCACACCGCAACTATTCCATCCTCTTTTCCGAAACTTTCTACCGATCTTCTTTCCAATTCCACATCTTCCTCGACTTCCTCGGACGAAGAACTTCAATTGAGGCGCAAGAGAAAGAGGAAATGGAAGGACTTCTTCGAGAGGCTAATGAAAGAGGTGATACAAAAGCAAGAGGAGCTGCAAAGGAAGTTCTTGGAAGCCATAGAGAAGCGCGAACATGAACGCATGAATCGCGAAGAAGCTTGGAGAATGCAAGAAATGTCTAGAATCAATAGAGAACGAGAAATATTAGCCCAGGAGAGATCGATAGCGGCGGCAAAGGACGCTGCAGTGATGGCATTCTTGCAAAAGATATCCGAACAGCAAAGCCCAGGTCAAGCATTTCAATACGATCTGCCGCAACCGCAGCCAGCAGTACAACCAGCACCACCTCCGGCGCCACAACCGGCATTAGTAGTAGCAGTAACACAGCCAGCACCAGTGTCGGTACCAGCAACAGTACTGCCACACACAGTGACTGGTTTTGAAATCCAGAAGTTCGATAATGGGGAGAACTGCACACCGACAAGCTCTTCGAGATGGCCGAAAGTCGAGGTACAAGCCTTGATCAAGCTACGGACCAATCTTGATGCGAAGTATCAAGACAATGGGCCAAAAGGGCCTTTGTGGGAGGAGATCTCGGCCGCTATGAGAAAGATTGGATACAACAGAAGCGCGAAGAGATGCAAAGAGAAGTGGGAGAACATCAACAAATACTTCAAGAAGGTCAAGGAGAGCAACAAGAAAAGGCCCGAGGATTCAAAAACTTGTCCGTACTTTCACCAGCTAGATGCTCTATACAGAGAGAGGAACAAGTTCGAAAACCCATCACCTACTCAAGTACTAAAGCCAGGAAACACCAATATGGTGCCATTGATGGTAAGGCCGGAGCAGCAATGGCCGCCTCAGCAGGAACACCCATCGGACGACGCGGCAATGGATGATGTCGAAAGCGAGCCGATGGATCAAAATCAAGAGGAGGACGATAAGGAAGGAGACGAGGAGGAGGACGATGAAGATGAAGATGGGGGTGGTAATTTTGAGATTGTGGCAAGTAAACCTGCTTCCATGGGTGCAGCTGAGTGAGGCTTGGCCTCAGGGAAGAAAAGCTCGAGGAAATGTGCATGCAGTGTCGGTTCTGGACGTGTTTCGGTCCCGCGGGGAAGTGGCCCGGGTACCGGCGGTGGTGAATTTATTGGAGAATGAGGAATTACTTTGAAAATATATGGCAAAAACACATGGGGAAGCGGGGGGTGGGGGTTTACTATAGCATATAGTCGGTAGGATTATATGTTTAATTATTTCTATAGATTTTTTAATTTTTTGGGTTAAATAAATAATTAAGTTGATCATAGAAGAGAGAGAGAGAGAGGGGTTCATCATCAGATTCCACAGAATAAAGATAAATTAAAAAAGGAGACTTTAGTGTTGTATTTTTGTTATGTTTCATGCATGCATGGTGGTGTAAAATGTGAGAAATGGTTAGTAGTTTGTGTTTTTCTTTTTAAGATTTATATTGACTAATTTCATACATAATTTCACAAAAAAAGAAAAAGAAAAGCACAGATCTAGAGAGAGTCACAGGGAGGCATCGATATGATGGGTTTTGCAGAGAAAATGCAGAAAGAGTCTAGGATGGGGCTCTGATATATAGAGTGCAAAAGCTTAAAATGGGGGTACGCCATGCCTGCCCTTAGCATCAGGGACCTTTCCACAAAATGCCAACATCACATGGAGTCATGAGCCCTACAAAAGGGTCCACCAAAAAAGGAATCTTTTTCAAGTTTTCTTTCATTTTAAAGACCTAACTTACAAACGCAGTTTATCCAGCTTGTACAAGGAGCTAGCAGCTTGACCGATAGTTTTCATTAAATTCATAATCATGGTGTCAGTAGCAAGAAAATGATGATCACGAGGGAGGGAACTAGGGACATGGATTTAGTACTAAAGACTGATCAGATGTGCATAAAAATCAGCACATTATTATAAGAGTTTTTTAATATTTCAGCCTTTAATTATAAGTACATTTTAATTTCTTTCGTAATATTATCTTAACGAGATTTACCACTAATCATCTCTACATATTATATTTTTTATTATTATTTATAAACTAATTAAATTTTTTTATTCATCATCTATATGCTACATATTTAATAAAAAAAATTAAAAAATTAAATATAATATGTAGTGTGTGAATGATGAACAATAAATCAATTTTTCTTTTCACATAGAAGGCGACAGAATCCTTAAAAAAAAGGAAATACCAGTTTTAGATACAAGAATGAACCAATGATCATCAGAAGTTCGTCGCCTATATAATGAACCAGATCCATTTAAAGTGAAGTTTGGCATGCATTAAAGTGCAGAAACACCCGTGGAATCTCACTATACAAAGAGTAAAGTAGCTAATATTTCCCTTTAAATTCATAGGAACATCATGTCGGCTGCATCTCATCTGTTTTTCATGTTTTCCTCCTCAGTTTTCTTTTTCGTCTATGTATTTAATCTTTAAACTAACTTCCACCACTCATACTATAATAATATAAGTTGATCAGCAGGAAAACTTTGGCAAAGTGATATTTTGATCTAGTTTTCTTCCAACCAAATAGTTAAACATATGTGCCATTTTATCACAATATATTCCAATGATCTCCAGGCTCTCTCATGATCATTAATCTTTGCACAATAAAGTAAAACTAATTAATACAGCTGATAATGTACGTTATCTATCCTTTAGTTAGACCTGGCCAGTATGATATATATAGCAGACTCTGCAATAGAAAAATTCTTTTCATCAGTCATTATTTACAACCCCACATCCTATAAAAAACACCTTCATACCATATGAAAATACTATAACTGATATAAGATGTAAGAGTAAATAGTAACTAATGTATAATATTCTTCTTCCGCAATATTGCATTTTTTCCTCACCAATAATGCATTCTCTCTATGATTTGTGCATGCCCTACAGTTTTGTCAAATTTATGAAAATACTAAAAACTTGTGCAATAAAGATATGCCCCCACATGAAATTGATTGGCCTGGGTCTATTATCTATTTATATATGGATAAGAATAAATATTCTGTTTCTGTTAACAGTTCATGACATAAAGGCTCTTATTGCCTGCCCTGACACATATGCAGAAAAGTCCATGTATGATCTTCCTGATCTCTTGTAATAGAAGTAGTGGGACAGGACCAACTTGGCCGATTAATCTTATCACCATCCTGTGTCAACTTGGTTTAACTTCACGATTTCAAAACTCTTGTCCCTAGCTGCAACGACTTTAAGACCTAGCTAAAAGTATACTGAAATGAAAAAATAAAGACATGCGACTATATATAATATATATAATATAATATAATATAATATAACCCCATAGCTTGAAGCATTTGGAGCAATTTTCAATCTGAAACTTGATAATAATTGATCTATCGATTAAAACATGATTTCAAACTAAAAGAAACGAAAAAAATTATAAAGATCTAGTACTCGCCCGTTGAAAAAGGAAAAGCTAGCTCATGATCATGCATGTGTAGTAGAACTCTAACCAATTTAAGCAGAGTTGATAATGACTTGAAGCAAAGATACGAAGACAAAAGAAGTTAGAATAAGGAGAGAACATTCAAGTTTGATTTCGACGGCCAATTCAGTAGTCTCACGTGTACGAACGTACATGTTCTTATAGATATATATATATATATATATATATATCTATATATTATGCTCATTCCAGTACGTGACTATCATCGACGATCTATGTATTAGCAAATGAGAAAGGCCAGCGTGGGGGACAAGAAGAACAATATACATTAGCATGACTTTATCAGTACTACGTACGTTTATACTTCTTTTTATCAGTGCTAATTAATTAGTTCATGATCAACTTAATTGGGTAATTAGCTCATGATCAAAACTTGTTAGAATAATGCCAACTTCTTTCCCCAAAAGCTGCGTGCGTACTTCGAGTGATCATCAATATTAATGTTGGCCCGGGACTCATAAATATTATGCACTAACATCAACAATAAATTAATTGGTCATGCTGATTTAGTGACTCCCTAAGTCTACTTATATAATGCATGCGGAAGTCTTCTGATGATCATGATCAATATCATTTTGGCAAGCTCCAAAAAAGAGGTTTATCCTTAATTAGACTAATTCGAAAGTTTGTAATTAATTGTCTTAATTTTTCATGATCTACATATATATATATATATATATAAATGTTAGGTTGGACCATATATATTGGGATAAAGTGTAGCTGCCATTTGCTAAAGGTATTGGATTGGACATGCAGGTAGGAACTAGCAAGCTGTTGAGAAATAATTTCACATTGTCTATAGATAAGGTTTTGGGCATGTTTATAAGAATGAACAATTTTCTCTTATAGAACCAGTTTATGAGATGAATTACGCCTATGAATTTCTTCATAGTATCAGAATCTGTCACAAGACGAATGAGAGCCCACACTACCACACTATTTATCTCGTAACAATGATCAGAAAAAATACTGACCTGCACGTGAGGGAGAGTGTTGGAGAATAATTTCATATTGCTTGTCGACAAGATCTTGGACATATTTATAAGGAATGAACAATTCTTTATTATAGAACTGGTTTTATGAAATGAATTAAGCCTATGAATTGCTTTAGTACCTAGCAGAGAATGTGGACGAGTAGATCATATTGTGTCAGTCGTTGCTATATATAGAGGGATAAAAATGATAAATCATATATTGGTATGTGGTGGGAATGATAAGTAGAATTTTTCATATATGATATGCTAGAGATCAAGGAAATCAAGTTGAGGATATAACTTGATCAATTGATGAATAGTACTACTGCCGGCGATATTCATGGGTTTTGATAAGATCGATATATATATATAATATTATATGCGCGCAAGTTGGATTATAATAAAACAAAAGAAGAAGAAGAAAGCTGAAAGAAAGCAATGAAAAGAAAAAGAAATTTTATGGTGCCTGATCGAATATCCTGTACTAGAATAGTATCACGGCCTCGTAATCGATCGTTTTAATTTATTTAATTATTGTTTAATCAGTACATATACACACACACGCACATATATATATATATATATATATATATACACACACACACACATACTAGCTAGCTAGTTAGGTGAAAATAGCCTTGTGTTTTGGTCAATATCATGTGAATATATATAATTGTCACCGCGAAATATCCGGATACGTGATTTCATCTGGATCACACATATATATAATTGACCAGTACTGCCTGAGCCAAATTATAGTGTGTATATATATATATATATATATATAATTAATTAATGATTTCCAGGCCAATATATACATCCTAAACTTTCTTAAAGAACTATAATTCATGTAACCATCGATTGGGTCCTAGTTAGCTAGCTAGAACTTTATTTTCCTTAATACATAAATAATATTAATTAATTGCAGTTCTAATTAATCTCCAAATTAATCTGATATTTTATTATTTCCAGATCGAATCAACTCCCTATACCTAAATTGTTTTTCATTCTATAATTTCAGAGATTAGTCTATATATATATGACCTCGATCGATCGGCCTTAACCTTCGATTATTCCACAAGTACTTTTGAGTGTCCTTCATTTGTTGTAGAAGGTACTGGCTCTGCTCCTACCTACCTTATACCATGCACGCAAGCAAGCGCTTAATTAACTGCATGCGCGCTTTGCAAAATATTGAAAAGCTAGTATTTTGATCTTGTATATATAATATATATAAATAGCTGCAAGTCTGCATTCATTGGATCATGCTAGCTCTCTCCCGATATATACTTCACTATAAGAAAAACAAACATTTGTGATGGATTATTTATGACAAGAATGACTATTTGTGATGAAAATAAACTTATTTTAATAAGAAATAGTCATTTTCATAAGAAATAAATTGCTGCAAATAAGCAATTTTTGTAGCTTGTACAAACTAGATCTTTCGCCATCGATCCCTTTTAAAGTGGCAAAAATCTTACAGAAATACGAGCGAATTACTGAAGACTCAAACTTGTTGATGCAGTGGTCATGAGGATCACTAGCTAGGATCAGGTTAATTGGCTCGTGATATATATAAGCTTTGTTGTCACCATTATTATTGTGGCCGGTCGGTAATCATGGATTTGGATCATGTGATATAAAAAAGATGCAAAATGAAAGGATCATATGTACATCGTTATTTTTTTTTTCGTTTGTTACATCTCACAAGTTGTCTTTGATCGATGACTTCTAGCTATCTACCTAGAAAAAGAGTGGGGGAACAAAGGGTGGTGGGAAGGGGATGGAGGAAAGTGGCTTTGGTAAAAGAAGAGGCTGGTATCAGAACGTACGTTGATATAAAGGGTTGAAACGTCTCTTTAATTTAACATTTATTGGGAGGATATTGGAAAAGATTTCCTAGAAAATTTGATGCAATTCTTGACTGAGAAAAAAAGCACTTCTCTAGATAGCTAGCTATCATTTTTTGATGACTTAAAAAGCAGGCAAAATATTGTAATACTTATTGGATGCATTGAGATCATGAGGATCAGGTATATATAGCTTAATCAGTATATGAATGCTGTTCTTTCTTGGACCAGCTAGCTAGGGAGCCAAAACCAATTGACAAGGCTTAACATCAGTATAAGAACAAGTCTATTTAATTCCCCCTAGAAATGGCGGCTGATATGCATGCATACGACATGATCAGGAATTATAAAGGAATCAAAAGGAATATTCATGTAAAAGGGTTCTGATCTGCGGCGAACCGCGTCCAGAATTGAGCTACTCTTGCCACATATGACTACCACAAAGGCACACAAATATATATAAATATATATATATATATAGTTAGGTCGGTGTGGGGCTCTTAATTATATATATTAAGGTCATGAGTGGCTATATATATAAATATATATAATAATTAATATTGCTGCATGTTGTTGCTGGTCTCACAAGATTAAGTACTGTATAAAAAAGGATAAACAAAATATATTAAAGTTTGCGTAGTAGTACTTTGATCTGTCACAAGTTTTGATTCCTCATTAGTTTACTATATCTTTAGCTTTCATTAGAAGCTTAGAGTACTAAGGGCTTCAATTTAAGTACTACAACTTTTATTTATGAGTTGTAGTTGGAATGTATTGTCTTTTCAATAAAATAAAAAATAATCTAAAAGAAAAGGAAAAAGACAGGATGAGTCATGTAGCGTATAAATAAGGATCATAGCATCTAGGAAACAACTATAGTATACAACATGAGCACACAACTTAAGTAGAAATAAATGTAACGTAAATATTAATATAGGGAAAACTTTAGCTCTTCTGTTGTGAGTATAAGTCTAATGGCGACATACGATCGAGACCAAAACAAAGGTTCCGACAAGAAGTGTAGATCTTTGAGCCAGAATGTCCTTTGTTCATATATAAGATCACTTGCACTGTTTCCTCATATTCAAAGAGTTGTTATAATTAGTCCTCAATTTTAACTTCATCTTGCTCATAATATACACACACATGCTGATTAAGAAAACTGGAATATATATAGGATATTTAGAAAGTAAATATGAAAAAGTAAAAAGGAAAAATATATATAAAATAAAAATAAAAATTGACCAGTAGGGCTAGGTTGGGCCTAAGTGTTTGATCATAAGGCAGGACATGGGTTGACCTGGCCTAATTAAGGTCAAGAAGACTAGGAACTGAAGTTATTATTCTATTCTATTATAAAAGAGTCTATCCGTTGATGAACAATAATTTTTCTCCAAATTTTGGTTTTTAATTTTGTCCCTCTGTGTTTCTCATTTTCTCGTTTTGTCCTTGTGATTGGCTTTGTTTTATTCAAATGTTTACGTTTTTGCCCTTGTTTGGCTGGCTGTCATATTTTTTTGGATCTTTTCGATTTAATTGGTTTCTGATTGAGTAGGGGCTCAATAAAGAGCCTATTTTTTTATGAACAATAATTTTTCTCCAAATTTATGTTTCAATTTTGTCCCTCTGTGTTTCTCATTTTCCCATTTTGTGCTTGTGATTATCTTTATTTTATTCACATGTTTATGTTTTTGCCCCTGTTTGGTTGGCTGTCGTATTTTTTTGGATCATTTCGATTTAGTTGGTTCTATTATAAAAGAGCATATCCATTGATGAAGAATATTTTTTCTTCACATTTTCGTTTCCAATTTTTTCCCTTTGTGTTTCTCGCTTTCCCATTTTGTCTTTGTGATTGGCTTTGTTTTATTCGTATGTTTACGTCTTTACCCTTGTTTGGCTAGTTGTCGTATTTTTTTAGATTTTTTGAATTTAGTTGGTTTCTAACCGAGTAGGGACTCAAGAAAGAGCCTATTCGTTGATGAACAATACTTTTTCTCCAAATTTTTGTTTCAATTTTGTCCATCTATGTTTCTCATTTTTCCATTTTGTGCTTGTGCTTGTGATTAGTTTTGTTTTATTTGTATGTTTACACTTTTGCCCCTGTTTGGTTGGTTGTCATATTTTTTTATGGTTATTTCGATTTAGTTGGTTCTATTATAAAAGAGCCTATCCATTGATGCACAATCTTTTTCTTCAGATTTTGGTCTCCAATTTTTTCCCTTTGTGTTTCTCATTTTTCCATTTTGTCCTTGTGATTGACTTTATTTTATTTGCATGTTTACGTTTTTGCCCTTGTTTGGTTGGCTGTCGTATTTTTTTTTGATATTTTCGATTTAGTTTATTTCTGACCGAGTAGAGGCTCCATAAAGAGCCCATCCATTGATGAATAATATTTTTTCTCAAAATTTCTATTTCAATTTTATCCCTCTGTGTTTATCATTTTCCCGTTTTGTGCTTGTGATTGACTTTATTTTATTCGCATGTTTACGTTTGTATCCCTGTTTGGTTGGCTGTTGTTTTTTTGGGTCTTTTCGATTTAGTTGGTTTTTGACCGAGTAGGGGCTTAGTAAAGAGCCTATCAGTTGATGAACAATATTTTTTCTTCAAATTTTGGTTTCCAATTTTGTCCCTAGCTCTGTGTTTCTCGTCTTCCCATTTTGTTCTTGTGATTGGTTTTGTTTTATTCGTATGTTTATGTTTTTGCCCCTGTTTGGCTGGTTATCGTATTTTTTGGGTCTTTACAATTTAGTTAGTTTCTGACCAGGTAGGGGCTTAGTTTAGAGCCTATCCTTCGTAAAGTATTTTTTCTCCAAATTTTGGTTTTCAGTTTTGTCCCTCTATGTTTCTCATTTTTTCAGTTTTGTCCTTGTTTATGCTTTTGACTTTGTTTGGCTGGCTCTCATATTTTTTTAGGTCTTTTCAATTTAGTTGGTTTTTGACCGAGTAGGGGCTCATTTGTTCTCTTTTTTGTTTGTTTGTACAAGATTATTTTATGCTTTGAAGACCAAATCAGTACCCCTTTTACACTCTATAGTGTGTTGGTCATATGATGTGTTGTCAGGATAAGGAGATGTATTTGTCAATTGATGGGAGGGTTCGAGCTTAGAGTTATTGGTTCTTTTTCTTGGCCATCCATGAGAGGGATTTTGGAGGTGAGGTGCCGAAGAGGAGTTCTCGTTCGCAATTGTGTCTGTTGCTTTTGTTTGGTGTGGGTTCTGGTGTGGTGTAGGTATATTAATTTTCGATCATTTTTGTCTTGTGTATCTAGGACATGATTCTGATAGGTAGCTTGAAATGTGTTCCTCGTTTTGTTACTTCTTGATTTGATGATCTATTTTAGAATTTTTATTCACTTTTTCTATTTGTTGTATTTTTTTCCTTACATTCTGTTGTTCTTTCTTTCGTCTAGATGGCGTGAATTTGAAAGTCAAGTTGAGAATTTTGTTTTTTATTCTTCCATTCGTTCAAGTCCCACCCAGAGACCTATCGCCCTGAAAGAAGGATTCATTGTTGTAGAAATTACTTCTTGTCTAAATCCATTCAAATCAGTCTGTCTCTCTCTTTCTCACTCTGTTTCTTTAATTTTTTGAAGAACCTAGAAAACCTAGAAGCAGGAAAATGAGGCAATAATCTCTCATTTATTTCTATTCAAGACATTGATTCGAAGTTTATTTTTTTAGTTTTTATTATGGTCTGATCTTGGGTTTTAGATGGCGAGAGACCTGGATTTCGAGTTTGAAACTTCTCTAGGTTTTTCTTGGTAGCAAAACATGCACGAAAGTTTGGTGCTTGCTCTTGAAATCAGTTCAAATTAAGTGTCTAGCTCTCTCTTTGTCTCTTTGAGTTTTGGAATAACCTAGAAAATGTAGAAACAAGAGGAGGACACTCTACAACTAATTAGTAAAAATCGACTTCTCCATATGGGAAATGGAGCAAAAACCTCTCATTTATTTCAGTTCAAAATACCAATTTGAAGTTTATTTACTTAGTTAATTATATATATTAAGGTCATGAGTGGCTATATATATATATAATTAATCTTGCTGCATGTTGTTGCTAATCTCACAAGATTAAGTACTGTATAAAAAAAGGATAAACAAAATATATTAAAGTTTGTTGTAGTACTTTCTGTCACAAGTTTTGATTCCTCATTAGTTTACTATATCTTTAGCTTTCATTAGAAGGTTAGAGTAAGGGCTTCAATTTGAAGTACTACAACTTTTGTTTATTAGTTGTAGTTGGAATGTATTGTCCTTTCAATAAAATAATAATAATAATCTAAAAGAAAAGGAAAAAGACAGGATGAGTCATATAATATATAAATTAGGATCATAGCATCTAGGAAACAACTATAGTATACCACATGAGCATGCAACTTAAGTAGAAATAAATGTAACATAAATAATATAGGGAAAACTTTAGCTCTTCTGTCTTGAGTACAAGTCTAATGGCTACGACAGATCAGACCAAAACAAAGGTTGGGACAAGAAGTGTTGATCTCTGATCCAGAATGTCATTTGTTCATATATAAGATCACTTGTAGTGTTTCCTCTTTCACCACCCTAGTAGTAAATTAACCAACCTCTTCTTCAAAGAGTTGTTATTAGTCCTCAATTTTAACTTCATCTTGCTCATAATATATACACACACATGTTGATAAAAAGAATTGGAATATATATAGGAAATTTAGAAAGTAAATATGAAAAAGTAAAAAGGAAATATATATATATATATATATATATATAAGAAAAAGATGAAAAAAAATTGACCGGTCAGGCTAGGTTGGGCCCAAGTGTTTGATCATAAGGTCGGTCATGGGTTGGCCAGACCTAATTAAGGTCAGGAAGACTAGGAATGGAAGTTATTATATCTATTCTATTATAAAAGAGCATATATGTTGATGAACAATACTTTTTCTCCAAATTTCGGTTTCCTATTTTGTTCCTCTGTGTTTCTCGTTTTCCCATTTTTTCTTGTGATTAGCTTTGTTTTATTCTCATGTTTACATTTTTGCCCCTGTTTGGATGGTTGTCGTTTTTTTTTGGTCTTTTCGATTTACTTGGTTTATGACCGAGTAGGGGCCCAATAAAGAGCCTATAAGATGATGAATAATACTTTTTCTCCAAATTTGATTTTCAATTTTGTCCATCTGTATTTCTTGTTTTCCCGTTTTGTCCTTGTGATTGGTTTTGTTTTATTTGCATGTTTATATTTTTGCCCCTGTTTGGTTGGCTGTCATATTTTTTTGGGTCTTTTCGATTCAGTTAGTTTATGATTGAGTAGGGGCTCAGTAAAGATCCCATTTGTTGATGAAAAATGTTTTTTCTTCAAAGTTTGGTTTTCAATTTGGTCCCTTTGTGTTTCTCGTTTCCCGTTTTGTTGTTGTTTATGTTTATGGCTTTGTTTGGCTAGCTGTCTTTTTTTTTTTTTTTTTCGGATCTTTTTGATTTAGTTGATTTATGACCAAGTAGGGGCTCAATTGTTCTCGTTTTTGTTCATTTGTAATGGATTGTTTCATACTTTGAAGACCAAATCGATGCCCCTTTTGCATTCTATAGTGTCCTGGCACTCCACCATATTTGGCCATTTTCCACAAATATGTTTTTCAAGGCCTACGATGGTGGCAAATATTTAGCTGTTGACATAAATCGTATTCGTTGAAAAAGAATTAGTTTTTTGTAGCGAGATCATGTCCAACGAGTATAAATTCGTTAGTAAAAATGGCTTTTTACGACAAAATTATATTGTCGCAAATAATGTTGACGGAATACCACATGTTGCTGATGGTTTTTAATCTGTTATGACCACTTTGGCACGTGGGTAAAAGTAAAATTATTATTTGCGGCGAGAATAAACTATCAAAAAAAGTTCAGTATGTAAACCATGCGCCAATTCCTCCTTTTTTCTTCTCCTCCAGCCCGATACTCTCGCTCTATTCTTAGTGAGTTTGTTGTCGCCCCTTCTATGCTGAATTAGCTTCCCTATCGTCGCCACCTCATTCCCAAAATCGTCGCCACCTCATTTGCAAAATCTCCATTTTAGTAATCTCTCTCTCTTTCTCTCGCTCTTCATCTGTTTCTCTCACACTCTCTCAAGACTTGATTTCGCCACCAAACCCATGGCCCAATGCACCATGCACCACCAAATCCAACCATCCATCTATCGAGACAGAATTTGGACCTTCCACTTGCTTCTTATTTTTTAGAATAATTAAAAAATTGCTAGCCTTTTCTAATAAATTCTAAAGCTCTATGCATTGTCAATTGTGTGACTCTATATCTTTCCTCTCACCAATCACCCATTGAACAATGTAATAATACTTCTAAAATTAAAGAGGAAATAATTAATCCATCATAAGTTCTGTGTGCAACTTGTAAAGAGATCATGGATTGCTAATTCTCTACATGTAGCATAAGTGCATCGATACTATCTACATACAAACTTATATTATGTCATTTTCATTGCGCTGCCAAATCAAGTTTTGAACACATAACCAATGGTAGCTTCTGCAAATTCTGATATAAATTATGTTGCAGTTTTGGATGCATGTGAGCAAATAAGGAGAGGACGAGTTTGTCTAGAGATTGACACATTGACTAGATATTTTCACACAAGGGTAAAAAATATTTTCATGAATTTTGGATATTCTATCAATCCAGGAATTGATGTTGGACAGGTACTACTTATAAAAAAAAATGTTGGATAGGTACTTTTCTTTTTCACTCGTCTTTTTCTTATTTTTGAAAGATTAAACTCTTTTTATCACTTTGTCCATTTTATTTGAAGGTGTCCAATAACAACTTTATTTATATATGCTAATTATAGCTATTCTTGTTTCTATTTTGGATACCTTTGACCTCTGTCATTCCCTTTTACCTTGGCCTTTCATCTAAATTTAAAATTCAAAAATCATGAACTACAAACTAAAAACTCTATTGTTTTGGACTTTCATGTGAATGCTAATCCTGCCTCATAATCACCTGGTTATCATGTGTTCTTGATTTTGTTTACTTTCTGTTTTCAATTTTTGATTTCCTCATGGGATATTTTTGTTAATGGGTTTATTTAGAAATGATTTCTCAGCCCAAATAATGGTTCTTTATGGTTTAAGTTTCAGCTTTGTGAGATATCACCGGCTTGGCAGTTAAGTGTTAGATTCCACATATTATCTCTAGTTTACTACTATTTCGTTGGTAATTTCTCATGTACATTTGAAACTCTAACTAGATGCTTCTCTTATATTCTCTCTGTGTACTTGGGTTTTACCTATTTTCATGAATAAAATTTATTGATTACCTATAAAAAAAAAAAAAAAAAACTCTCATGTACATTCACAGATTTCGATTTCGGCAGAAATATTGCTTCTTTGGCTTCGTGTCTTTTGTACTAAATACTAAGTAGGTGCCTTGTCTTGATACATTCCCTTGAGATAGGAAGATTCACCGCATTGTGCTAGTAGTTTAGACTATTATCAATTTATCACTTTATATCCATCCAATGGACATTCAAATGATATCTTAAAATCGAGATGGAGTCACTCTTTCAGTAACCTTCTTTCCAGTTAATTTATGTTTATGTAGGAAATTTTCTTGCTGTTTTCTTGTCGTGCATCATTCTCTGAGCATTTTTCTTCTTGTTGACATCTTGCTTCCTAGGCTTATAGTATCAATAGTTTTGAAAACTGAAATCTAAAATTGCTTCTGCCAAGGAAAAATGCATGCAAAAATTTTACATGTTACTAGGAATAGAGACTTAGAAAGCATTTGAATGGTTTAAATGATGGTCTAATTGGCAAAGGTTTCATCTCATTTAGCATTATTTTGAAGAAAGAATTTGGTTTGAAAAAGCTACCTTTGTTTGGTAGAATCTTTCCCCGCCCCCTCACCTAAAATAGTTTTTAAAAACTTTGTTTGGTAGCAATATTTTTGAAAAATGAGAAAAAAAATGGTTTTAGTGAATACTAACCAAATGGAGCCTTGGATTTGTGAAAGACACGTTAGACTACCTAATAAAGTTGGATTCTATAGACAACCTATCAAGCAATTTTGTAAGTGGTTGTTATTTAACTAGATGTATTAGCTATGACGTTTTAATTAGATGTTTCAATATCTTTCTTTGTTTGCAGCTGCATCCACTGTTATTGTTGTATGGTGTTGGCGTTCATTTGGAGGTATGGTTTGTCCCCTTCTTTCACTAGCTTTAAAGTGGATTGATTAAATACGCAATTTTAGTTATTTTCTCTTTAAGTTGCTTATAACAAGACCAAGTTGAAATAGATGCCTTATGTTGTTCTATTACAAAGATATAATGGGTTTGAAGGAGTCATGATTGGCAGGGGCTTCTATGTTATATAACCTAGGATTTTGTGATATTTTGATGCTTATTACAATTTACATCGAAACTAGATGATTTCATGCAAGTGGCAGGTGAAGCGTGGGGCAAGAATTGGTACATGAGTCTCTTCTACTATACATATATAGTATGTTTGCACTACGAAACCATCTTATATGTACTTGCTCCTTTTGACATACAATATATAATGTAATGTAGGGTATTTGCAATGCATGTAGTGATTGAGTGGCAGGGGACTTGACATAGTTAAAGAAGAGAAGTTAGGACATGTCTCTTTACCAATTAGAAATTATTGGCATACAACAACAGGCAACAACCATCCTTTAGGCATACTTTGTTTGTAGGTAAGCAAAATCTCTCATTAGTCAAAAGCATATTGTTGTGGTTAAACATGGCAAAATCACTTGGTCTTTATAGATATGTTGAGGAAAGGTTGTGAGTGATGTATGAATTCATTAACAAAGTAAGTGTTTGTTAGTGAAGTTGATTTTAAAAATAATTATGTAATTATAAAGTGATAAAGTTTGAAGGTTAAATTGATTTAGATCTCCTAGTTTATGAAGGTCATGATGTAGAGTGATAAAGTGAAAATTATTGGCTTATAAAGTTTGTTCTTTTTGCAGTTAGTTATCACTCTAGAAATGGTTGAATTAAAAGTCATGGGAACTTGTTGATGGAGACGATTATATGACAAAACCAGCCACAACTATGCATCAACCTATGTCTGTCTACTTGTAAGCTATTTGTACATATATAGTGAAAAGCATATATATGCTACGTTGAAGATCTTGGATCTAGAATGACAATTGGTATATGTGGAATGGATGTACTCCCCAACATCCATTTAATGTATTTCTAAATTAATCAGAAACTTGAAACTAAGTGTGTTAAATTGTATTATTGGATCTTAAATGGGTTCATATCTTTTGATGATGATGTGCTTGAAATTTTAGTGTTATGTGAGTATTTTTAGCATTAGAAAGTGGATCATGTGCTATGTCTGTCTATTATATGAATATCTATATAGTCTATGAAAAGAGTAGCATAAATGAAAGGATTATGCAAATGTAATACTAAAATTGAGGCATTTCATGGAAGTGGATGTTAAGTGATACTCTGCTATAAAATCATTCAGAAGTGTTTAGATGAATGTACTACTAGCTTGAATGCACGTTATGTAATAAGCCCAACCCACAAAAAAAAAAAAAAAAGAGACAGCCCATGCATAAGGCCTAGCGCCCACACCCTTTCTCTTTCTCTTTCCTTTTTTGTTCCCCCACCTTCACTCTTTTTCCCGTACATTCCAGCCCCCCCTGTTTGTGAAAAATGATAAAAAAAATTGAAAGTAAACATGAAAAGAACAATCAAACAATCACACGACACAAGATTTACATGGTTCGACAATTTGCCTACTTCCACGAGAGTTGTAGAAGATTTTTATTACTTGAGGAATCACAATACAATAATGGGGCGATTACTGTGCACACACTGTATGGCCACAGTAACACAAAATGAAAATATATAGGGTACACGACGAAAACCCTAATATTTCATCAAAATCAATGTTCACTCAAATGTCATGTCGAGTGCGTCTCGAGCGAACCTGTTTCCCATCAACTGCTTGAGCCATGTGTCAAGCAACTCACGAACAAACTCTCTGACTTGAACTCTGCTCTAGCGGTATGTCGAGCAAGTCTCGAATAAACTCTCTGTATTGCATTCGCTTGAGCTCATTGTCAATCAGGCTTTGCACGAAGTCTTTGTGATGCCTCTACTTGAGCGACTAAAGACTCCACAATACTAAACAATTCTCCCACTTAGAGACTGGTACACCCACTGTATCGCCCTTTGCCTCAAACATGATATCATCCTCCTCTACAATTCATTGCCCCTGTCTTCATGCTAGAAGACCAACTAAAGTTGCGCACAACTTTAGTTTTTCAAGTGTAACATCCTTTGTCAATATATCAGTATGGTTCTTACTTCCACAAATTTTCTCAAGTAACAATTGCACATCATCTGGCAATGATTGGATAAAGTGATACCTGATCTGAATGTGCTTGGTTTTAGAATGAAATGCTGAATTCTTGGCAAGGAATATGGCACTCTGACTGTCGCTGTAGAGAGTGCCCTTTTGATTCTTTTTACCTAATTCCTCCAAGAAGCCTTGTAACCAAATCATCTCCTTTGATGTTTTTGACACTGCAATATACTCAACTTCTGTAGTAGACAAAGACACTATTTTTTGTAAATTAGAACCCCATGATACGGCAGTACCACCCAGAGTGTAAACAAAGCCTATGATACTCTTTCTGCTATTAGCATCTCTAGCTAAATTAGCAACAACATAGCCCTGCACCTCTAAACTCTTTCCTGAGAAATACAAACACGTTTCTGAGGAGCCTTCTAGGTACCTCAGAATCCACTTCACAGCTTCCCAATATTGTCTTCTTGTGTTACTCATGAATCTGCTTGCAACTCCCACTGCATGGGTAATATTTGGTCTTATGCAAACCATATCATACACAAGTGAACCAATAAATGAGACATAAGGAACCTTACTCATGTGGTCATATTCCTCTTTTAACTTTGATGACTGATCCTTACTGAGTCTGAAGTGACTGCCCAAAGTTATGCCAACTGGTTTGACCTTGTCCATATTGAACCTATTAGGTATATTTTTCACATACTTAGCCTGCGAGAGTCTCAACGTACCCTTGACTCTGTCTCTAACAATTCTCATTCCAATGATTTGTTTTGTAGCTCCCAAATCCTTCATTGCAAAGTACTTTAACATCTGCTTCTTCAGATCATTGATCTCATCAATACTAGGTCCTGCAATAAGCATGTCATCCACATACAATAATCAAATAACGTAAGAATTGTCAAAATACCTGACATAGCAACAGTGATCTGTCTGGCATCTGATGTACCCTAAACTACATATAAAATCATCAAATTTATTGTACCACTGTCTGAGAACTTGCTTCAGGCCATACAAGCTCTTCTTCAGTCTGCAAAGTGAACCTTTATTTCCTTGTACTACAAACCCTTCAAGTTGATGCATGTAGATATCTTCTTCTAGGTTTGAAGGAAAGCTGTTTTGACATCTAACTGCTCAAAAAATAAATCTTCAGCAGCAACCATAACCAGCACTAACCTAATGGTTGTGATCTTCACCATAGGAGAAAAGACCTCAGAGTAATCAATACCTTATTTCTACTGAAAACCTTTTAAAATAAGTCTAGCCTTGTACCTCTTACTGCCATCATACTTAGTTTTCACTCGATACACCCATTTGTTGTGCAATGCCTTCTTTCTTGATGGAAGTTCTATAAACTCTCATGTCTGATTCCCTAACAAGGAATCCATCTCATGCTTCATGGAATCTATCTCATTCTTCACTTGGTACACCCACTTGTTGGAGAATATGAATGTTTTGTTACGAAAAAAAATTTAAAACAAGCTCAATTATTTGTTTGGCATTACTCATGAAATTCTGTATGAAAGAGAAAAAGTATTTTCTGGCATGACTGATATAGACAAGAGTTATTTTATCATTTTATTTCTAAATTATGCAAAAGAGAGCGAATATGAAAATTTGTGCATAAATTATATTTTTGTGATCTAATTTTGTTATGTTTTGAAGATATTCTGTACTCTGATATGATATGATGTGATTTTTGAAACCTCTAGCATAACATTCTATTTCTGTTCTGCTCAGTCCTTACCATAGGTGTAAAACTGTGGCTTTTGTTCGGGTTAGTACCAACTTTTCTATTTCCGGTGCACTCATTTTGGAAGCAAAGTGGTTTTCTGCATGGTCTCTTTTGTGTGCACACTTGGGATTCTGAGAATAATAAGTGGAAGATTTCACATTCTATTTCTGCTCAGTTGGCCATCAGGGTTTGCACAACCCTACTACGGGGGTTAAATATGGAATTCTTTTTGGATGTGATGTCTCAGTTATGTTGTGCCAAATGAATTTTTAATAAAAAATTTTTTAAATTTTTGCTCTAATGTTTTGATAACATATTCTGATTCTGCATTCTATAAAGAAAAATATTTTATTCTGCATTCTGAACTCTGTAAATGCTCATATTTACATACTAGTATATATTTTTCGCTTACTAAATTGTTGATAACTCACCCCTTATCTACATAATATTTTTTAGATAATTTTGATATCTTAACTGAAAGTTAAGAATAGGAAGTGCTAGCAAAGTTTGATAGTCATAGAGGAATACGTGTCAAAGGGTACAAATATTTATTGGAGAGTTTTATTTAGTAGATTTATTATTTTTATGTCATTTTGATATTTTGAGTCATGGATAATTCCGATTCGTTGTGGAGATTTTAATTTAATTCATTGAGGTATTTCTCTTGTGTCTCCAGTCTTAGTGGATGAACATATATTTTTGGTTTTGAATAAATGAATTTTATGGGGAATTTGGATTTTATAAATATGTTATGAGAGATGGTTTTTAGGCTACAAAATCTAACTCTCCACACCTCCAGGACCGGGGCGTTATAAATATTTTTTTCTAGCAAATTATTTCTGGCAAGCGACCCACGAGCTGTTTTGGTGGAAAATAGCTATTTCCTACCAAAAATGGCCATTTTGCCACAAACTGGCTTTGCAAGAAAAAGCAATATCTGTCGTAGTGTTGTTTGGATAAGAAGATGTATTTGTCGGTTGATGGGAGGATTCGAGCTCAAAGTTGCTGTTTTTTTTTTTTGGCCATCCGTGAGTGGGATTTTAGAGGTGAGGCACCGAAGAGGAGTTCCCGTTCGAAACCGTGTCAGTTGCTTTTGTTTGTTGTGGGTTCCAATGTGGTGTGAGTATGTTCATTTCCAATCATTTTTCTCTTGTGTATCTAGGACGTGATTCTGATGGGTAGTTTGAAATGTGTTTATAATTTTGTTGCTTCTTGATTTGAAGATTTATTTTGGAATTTTTAGTCATTTTTTCTATTTGTTGTATTTTTTTTCCTCATTTTGTTGTTCTTTCTCTTGTCTAGACGGTGTGAATCCGAAAGTCAAGTTGGGAATTTTTTTTTATTCTTCCGTTTGTTCAAGTCCCACCTAAAGACCCATCACCCTTGCGGAAGTATTAAATATTGTAGAAAGTACTTCTTGTCTAAATTCCTTTAGATCAGTCACTCTCTCTCTCTCTCTGTTTCTTTAATTTTTGGAATCAGAAAATCTAGAAGGATGAGGAGGAAGAAACTCAATGACTAACCAGGAAAAAATGAGTTCTTGCTATGAGAAATGAGGCAGCAATCTCTCATTTATTTCTGTTTAAAACATTGATTCGAAATATATTTATTTGGTTTTTATCCTGGTCTGCTCTGGGGTTTTAGATGGTGAGAGACCTAGATTTTGAGTTTGAAACTTCTCTAGGTTTTTCTTGGTCGTCAAACACGCATGAAAGTTTGGTGCTTGCTCTTGAAATCTATTCAAATCAGTGTCTAGCCCTTTCTTTTCCTCTTTGATTTTTGGAATAAGCCAGAAAACATAGAAATAGTAGGAGGACGACACTCTACAACTAATTAGTAAAAACCGACTTCTCCTTATGGGAAAAAGGAGCAATAACCCCTTATTTATTTCAGTTCAAAACACTGATTCAAAGTTTATTTACTTAGTTTTTAATGTTGTTGTGTTTGGTTTGATTTTGTTGCTCGGTTATGTGTTGGTTAGGACATGGATTTCTCTTTAGTTTTTCTATTTTTTATTTCCTTTGAATGTTTGTATTCTATTATTTTTTGGGTTTTATCTTGGTGTAGCATTTTAAATTAGGGATCTTTCTTGCTGTTTGTGTATGCTTTTTGAGAAAGTAGAGGTAATGCAAAGTGAACGAAGCTTTAGTTTTGGTACTCTGAATGTTTGCTATTTGTGTACTTTGAATGAAGGTTTAGAATGGGGTAATGAGAAAGAAATAGAAATGTTGTGAATGCTAAAATATTTAATTCTAGTTTTTTTTTCTTTTTTTGGTTGAAATGATATTTCTGTGTGGAAATCAAATGTTTTATTATTTTTGTTTTAAATGGTGGAAATTTTTGGTTTCTTGTATTTTCTCAAGACCTTGATGATGTGGATTTTTTTTTTTAAATGTTTCTAAACCAAAATAATTTTGAGACATTTATTGAAAAATGATCACTTGAATATATATCATGTGTGTGTTGTGTTGTTGGAAGCACAAACTTGGTTATGGTAGGCTGAATAACTTTTGATTTTATTCTTAGTGATTTTTCATCGGAAGCAAACAGACTGATGGTGTTGTATATATGTTATAACCCATTAGTATTTTCATTGCTTCTTACTAGTTGTTCTACATTTCTAAAGATTCTCATTGTTTATTTTTCTCCTTTTCCTCACACACAGTGGTTTGGTTCATGCTTGTAAGAGTCGAGTTGGAATTTTCTTTAGTTTTTGTATCTTATTCTTTTTCTTTGAATGTTTCTTATTCTCTTACTTTTTTGAATCCAATCTGGGTGTGGAACATGAAATTAGTGATCTTTCTTGATTTTTGTGTATGCTTTTCAAGAAAGTGGAGAAAGTGCAAAGGAAATAAATGCTTTTTGAGAAATAGAAATGTGCTGGATGCTAAAATATTCCCCTCTGATTTCTTTTTTGTTCAAAGGGTATTTTTTGTCTAGAAATCAAATGTTTTATTATTTATGTTTTAAATACTGAAAATCTTTGGTTTGTTATATTTTGTCAAGACTTGAATGATAAATACTGGAAATTTTTGGTTAGTTGTATTTTCTCAAGACTTGAATGATGTGGACTTTTTTAAAAAAGTTTTGAACAAAACTAATTTTGAGGCTTTTATTAAAAAAGGATCACCCAAATGCATATCATGTGTATGTTCAATTGTTGGAAGCACAAACTTAGTTATGGTAGGTTGGATAAATTTTGATTTTATTTTTAGTCATTGTTTGTTGGAAGGAAACAAAACGATGGTGTTCTATCTTTGTTGTAACTTGTTATGGTTTTTATTGCTTTTTGCTAGCTGCTTTGAAGTTCTAAAGATTCCCATTTTTTTTTCCCCTTTCCGTCAGAAACCATGGTCTAGTTCATGCTTTCAAGAATTAAACTTGAATATTTCCTATTCTCTTATTTTATGGGTCTAATTTGGATGTAAGATCTGAAATTAGTGATCTTTCTTACTCTTTGTGTATGCTTTTCGACAAAGTGGAGATAATGGGAAGAAAATGAAGGTTTGACAGTTTGAATATTGCATTGCTATTTTCTTGGGATTTTGAATGACCAAAGAAAGAAATAGAAATCTGTTGGAGGCTAAAATATTGAGTTATGGTTTGTTTTTAGTTTAAAGGGTATTTTTATCTGGAAATGAAATGTTTTATTTTTTATGTTGTACATACTGAAAATTTTTTATTGGTTTTATTTAAAACTTGAATGATGTGGATTTCTTTTATAATAATAATAATAATAATAATAATTCTAAGCCAAACTAATTTGGAGGCATTTATTCAAAAAGGCTCACCCAAATGCATATCAAGTGCGTGTTCTCTTGTTGGAAGCACAACCTTGCTTATGGTAAGTTAAATAACTTTTGATTTTATTCTCAATCATTGTTCATTGGAAGCAAACAGACCGATGGTGTTCTATCTGTGTTATAACTCATTAGCATTTTCATTACTTTTTAGTGGTTGTTTTGCATTTGTAACGATTCCCATTGTTTGTTTTTTCCCTTTTTCCTCTCACATAATGCTTTGGTTTATGCTTACGAAATATGAACTTGGAATTTTCTTTAGTTTTTGTATCTAGTTTTTGTGCTTTGAATGTTTCTTATTCTTTTATTTCTATGGTCTAATATGGCTGTAGGATTTGAAATTAGTGATCCTTCTTGGTCTTTATGTATGCTTTTCAAAGGGTATATTTGTTTGGAAATCAAATGCTTTATTATCTATGCTTTGGATAACAAAAATTTTTGCTTAGTTGTATTTATTCAACACTTGAATCATGTGGAATGTTTTTGGGAAAGAAAATTTTTTGAACCAAACTAATTCTAATGCACTTATTGAAAAGGGATAACGCACATGCATATAATATGTGTGTTCTACCGTTGTGATATGATGTAGGATTTTTGCTTATTTAGTAGTGAGTATGGAGTACAATTGTTGTGATATTATCTTTTATTCACAACATAGCCTTTAGATGTTCAAAATTGTGCATCTTCATGAGATCTCCCTTATTGCTCTTCCATTTCGGAACTATAATCATAAGCTATATTTGCATTTTGTTTTAATGGATTATTCTTATTGTTTATAATTGAAAATAAAATTAAGAAAGATTTATGATTCTTTATTCTCAAAAAAGGATTCATTCCTTACATTTAACTCTCGAGTGATTAACACACAAAATCAAAAATTTTGTTTTTCTTCCTCTTAATGTTAGAACTTCAGCTTTAGTTTCTTTTCTATTAGCCAAGACACAAAAAATCGGGAGTAACAACTTAGTAATAAGATCATGGAAAATTATTGGTTAGCTTCCATTTTGTGGAGATATCCACTTAAGTCTAGGTTGAAAGATTGCCAAGGGTTTTTTATAGCTCTTAGTTTTTGTGGATCTGTATTTTTTTTTTCTGTTTTCCAACAGTGGAGGTTGTTAGAAATTATGAAAGTAATTCAATCATATCATGGAAGTGAGGACAAGAAGATATTAATTTGTATTTTTATTACCGCTTCTTTGTATGTATATATGAATTTTGTAATTGTTTGTGTGAGATCATAATTGTTGGTCCATATTTTCTATGGTGGATGTGTAGATGTAGGTGTGTAGAGCTAGGTGGTTTGGCTTTTTTCGTGATGGTTATGTATATGTAGATGTATAAAGTTAGATGTTTTTGTTAGATTATTTACTTCTAAATTGAAAAGGCTGTTTGGAATTTAGAGGAACTACGTGGGGTTTGAATCTGAAAGCTGATCTTTGGTTTATTTGTTTGTACTTGTTCTTTTTTATTCTAAATTTTGTGCTATGTTTTTTCCTTGTTTTTCCTATTTGTTGCATTCTCATGCTCCATTTTTTGCATGCTTTCTTTTATCTACCTGTTGATTCATCTTCTAGGCTTTTCCTGTTTTGTTACAACAATATAACTTTAAATTTTTGTAGAGATTGCAATAAATATTTCAAATTGTAAAACATATTTTTTTTAGTAAAAAGTAACCTGTCAACACATCAAAATAAAAAAAGTCAACAAGTTGCAAGCTTATTTGTTGAAATTCAACCCATCTAGCGTTCTCAATCTAATTTCTTGCATTATAAGTATTCTTCAAATCATAATTCTTTTGCCTTTTTGATTCCCCTAAAAGATCGGTTGTAATGCCCTGATCCCTGAGGGGTCGGAGAATTACGAATTACTACCTTTCACTTAAAATTATATCTCATAGTACAGTTATAGACTCCAATTTCTCAACTACACATAGATCTCACTGTTTTAAATCAACTACTACAAATAATTAGCTAGGAACACCACAAAATCTTAATATAAACGTCAACTTCTCAACATACTATGTCATAAGAACACAATAAATTTATTGAATAAAATTCTCTAATAAATAATTATCTAGGAACACCACAAAGTCTTAATCCATTGTGCTTAACTAATCTCGGCCATGCTCCCTAGTCTTGATCCTCAACTCAAACATTCAAATTATCTAAAAAATATTGTGGAGATAATAAGTGATTTATCAATAACTCAATAAGTAGATAACATATATTAGTATGTAAATATGAGTATTTTCAGAGAGTTAAGAATGCACCAACAAAATATTTCAGTTTCAATGTGTAGATTCTCAAAAAAATTGTTATCAGGTTATCAGAGCGACAATTCAAGTATTCATATTCAAAAACCATTTGGCATAACATGACTAAACATTATCATCTTATCATACCGTATCATATTGATGGCCAAACCAGACAATATCAAAATGTGAATCTTTTTCCTTATTCATTCTTAGAGCCCCGAGTGTCCACACATGAAATACCTCACAGAAAAACCACTTTGTTTCCAAAGTGGGTGCACTCATATCAGAAATGTTGGTACCAACCATATAACAGAATCATAATCATTGTATCAAAACCAAAATCAGATACAGAATCAGAATGTCATGCCAAAAGTTTTTCAGATGCCATATCATATCAAATAGAGTACTGAACATATTTATATCATTTTCACATATCAAAACAGATTAAGAGCATCTTCATATAACAAGTACAAATTTTTAAATTTCATATTTGCTCTTTTTGTACAGTTCAAAAATAGAATACTGACTTTTTACTCATGTTTATACCAGTCATTTTAGAAAATATTTTCTCTTTAATACAGATTTCATGAGTAATGCAGAAAATGTAACTGAGGTTGTTTTCACATTTCTTTTCAAAACATGTCATGCATATTTTTCACAAATCAATCTCAGTTTATTTTTTTTTATGCAAAGTCTAATATAGGAACTTCACTTACTTGAATTTTTAACTTTTTCTGAATTTTTTTTCCACAACTGAGCTTAACGAATATCAATCGTCACCTATAAATAGTTACGTAACTTGCGTAACTTTCCAATTGAACACATATTTCATAATTAAAACTCAAGATATTAAGAAAAATCTATATTTCCCTAAAGTCTAAAGTCCTCGAACCCTAAAATATTATCACTTCCCAAATACTATGATTTTGTACATAATTTCTCCAAACAATTACTTAATTAAATCTTAAGATCAGCTTAAATTCATGATATCCACCAATGGCATGTAAATTGTGTAGCCCATAACCCAAAACAAAATAACATAAATAATTAAACCCAAGTCCACCTAAGAAATCAAGTCCTCATAAAAATTTGGGCTCATAAGAAACTACCACCAAATCAAACCCAGAACACGTTAACATCCAAACCCATCAGACCATAATACACATAAATTGACTTAAGGTAATTACACACACTAGAGCTACTGCTAAGAGTCCTCGTCTAAAAGCCAACCAACATGAGAGAAAAATTATATAGCAGATGCTCACTGTAAAGGTTCCTATCTTTGATGGAATTCTGCCTTACCTTTAACTCAGGTATCGACATGTATTTATAATAGCTTCATGCTTTTAAGTTACAACAGAATCGTGATAAGATAAATACAATGTGAATTTAAACAAACTTTATCATGTATCTAAACTTATCATGTATTTAAACTTATCTAAATACAAACTTTATCATGTATCTAAACTTATGAGTTGTTTGAATTGGTCTTCATGCAGCTGGTTGTTCTGATCCATTTGTTGCTGATGTAGATAAGTCTCTAACACGCCCCCTCAAGCTTAATTGTGCAGATGCAATGTTTAGCTTGTCACAAAGAAGAGGATATCGGTTTGGTGAAAATGACAGCTACTTGGTCTTTGCTAGAGATGAAGCAAAGGTCCAATGTTCCTCAAGCAACCATATCATGGACAAAATGAAAGTCGATTTCAACATGTTTGGTTCTAGCATGGAAAACTGGATTTGAAGATAAATATTTTGCACCAATGTTGTCACACCAGAGGATAGGCGGTGAAGAGGGAAGTGATTCAAGTTCAGTAAGAAGGGAGCATATCCATGTGATCTCAGCGGCAACATTTGCTAAAGCTTTATATTCTGCCTCCGTGCTCGATCGTGCGACAGTAGCTTGTTTCTTACAACTCCAAGAAATTAGATTTCCTCCGAAAAAGATACAATAACCACCTGTGAAGCGTCTATCATCACTGCTACCAACCCAATCTACATCGTAGTAAGCTTGAAGTGAAAGAGAATATGACTTGTGAAATTGCAGTCCAAAATCAATTGTCTGCTTGAGGTAGCGTAGCAAGCATTTTGTAGATTGCCAATGAAGTGCAGTCGACTTGTGAAGAAACTGGGATAGCTTGTTGACTGAGAAAGCAATATCTGGTCTTGTGATGCAGAGATACTGAAGGGCACCGATGATGTTTCTATAAAGTGTAGGGTCTGAAAATTGTTCACCTTCATAGGCCGAAAGTTTTGTAGATGCAGCCATTGGAAAGCTAACAGGCTTTGCTTCTAGCATGTTAGTTCATTTCAGTATATCCATGATGTATCGGTCTTGAGATAAAATGAACCCCTTGGATTTTGGAAGTATTTCAATGCCAAGAAAAAAATGTAGAGGACCCAGATTTTTAACAAGAAAAGCAGTGTGCAAGGCAGATAATCAATCATCAATTGCCAACTGTTTATTGCTTGTGATGAGAATATCGTCCACATATATAAGCATAAATATCCTGACCGTGGAAAATGTATAAATAAATAGGGAGGTATCCAACCGAGCACCTTAATACCAAGAGCAAGAAGCTTGGTACTGAGTCTAGCAAACCAAGCCCTTGGAGCTTGTTTGATCCCATACAAAGCTTTTTGTAATTTACATACATGGTTTGGGTACTGAGGATGAGAAAATCCAAGGGGCTGAGACATATATATTTCCTCTGTTAAGGATTTTGAATATCGATTTGATGAATAGCCCAACCAGTAGAAATGGCTAAGGATAGAACAGTACGTATTGTTGTCAGCTTAACGACAGGGCTAAATGTCTCACCAAAATCAATGCCAGGTTGTTGATGGTATCCTTTTGCGACAAGGCGTGTCTTGTTTCGTTCTATAATGTCATTCGCATGTCGTTTGAGTCGAAACACCCATTTAGATCCAATAATGTTGGAAGCTGCATTAGGAGGAACAAGGGTCCACGTTTGATTTTTTTAACAAGGCATCAAATTCAAGATTCATTGCTTGCGGCGAGAGTGGATCTTTGATGGCTGTGGTATAGCAAGTAGGTTCAGTTGGTAGGCTTGAATTTTCTTCAATAAGACCTTTTGGAATTGGATAGCGACTCATGTCATCAAGGAGTTGTTTTGGTTTTCAGATGTTATTTTTGGATCGGGTGGTCATTGGGTGCACTGATGAGAAGGCATGTGATTAATCAAATAATAGGTCATGAAGAAAGCATCGTCCCAAAAATGTTGAGGGACATTTGCTTGAGATAATAAGCCAAGGCCAGTTTCCACTATGTGACGATGTTTGCGCTTAATAGCACCATTTTGTTGGTGTGTATGAGGACATGAAATGTGATGAACGATACCTTGTTCTTGAAAATTTTTGTGAAGGGAGCGATATTCACCACCCTAATCAGATTGTACTACTTTGATTTTAGTATTGAAATATCATTCAACATAGGACTGAAATTTGAGAAAGATACGACTAACATCACTTTTTAGTGAAATAGGATAAAGTCATGAATATTTGCTAAATGCATCCAAAAAGGAAACGTAATATTTATTGCTAGTGTTTGAACAAATAAGAGCAGGGCCCCATACATCAGTATAGATTAATGCTAAAGGTTCTGCAACTTGAGTTAAAGAGGTAGAAAAACTTAATTGCCGACTCTTTGAACTCAAGCAAGCTGAGCATTTTGTAGAGATGGAGTGTCGATGTATTGGAATATGCATTTGACGAAGGACATGATGAACAATTTTAAATGAAGGATGACCCATGGAGCATGCCATAAGGAAAGAGTTGAGTGTTCACTAGAGAGAGCAGATAGAACACACTTATTTGGGGCATAGGAAATTTGATAGAGTCCATTATTACTCAGGCCTTGAAGCAGCAGCGTCCCCGTAGCTCAATCCTTCAAAAGAAATAAGATGGGTGGAATTCAAAAAATGTGTTAATATCTTTGGTTAAACGTTAGACAGAAAGTAAATTCTTCCAAATACATGGAAAATCTAGCACATTATGAAGTTGAAGTTTAAACGAGGGGGTAGAAATTTGGGTGGTACCAATATGTTGAATAGGAAGGTCAGTACAATTGCCAACCCGAATTGTATCAGAACCAGAGTATTCCTCGGCTTTAACATTCAGATTTGCCAATTCCGAGGTGAGGTGATGTGTAGCACCTGAGTCAGGATACCAGTTTGTATCAACATAATTTTGTGGAGCTGATAGATATGCTTGTCCTTGAGAAGATTCCCCATGGTAAGATTCATCATACCTGTGATAGCAATCTAACGCCATATGGCCCGGTTTGTTGTAAACCTGACAAACGGATCGAGAGTTATTGGAGGAGGATAGAGAACTACGACCACACCCCTGCCTCTATTGTTCCGAGAGTATGAGTTTTGATAGGGTCTGCGTCCATAATGGTTGGGAGAGCCACGACGATTTCCATGGCTACCACGATTTGTGGTGTTGCAGGATGTAAAGTTGGCATTGGCGACAGTTAAATCAATTGTGGCTTGATGCTGCTCCAAGTGCTTTTCATGAGCAATGAGGTGATCGTAAAGGTCTTCAATAGATAGATGTTCAACTCTAGTAGTGATAAAGGTGACAAATGAGTCATAATCAAGTCCAAGACAAGCAAGAAGGAATGAGACTAGCTCATAGTTGTTCAAAGGTAGATCAACAGCAGCGAGAATATATATGAGATTGGTGAATTGCTGGAAATAATCAGCAATTGAAAGGTTGGCCTTTTTTAGGGTGGCTAGTTAGAAGTGTATATGAGTGATTCAGGCATGAGAGGTGGAGGCAAACATTTGTTCTAATGCAAGCCACATGTCATGGGAGGTGGTGCATTTAACGACATGAGATAAAAAAAAATTCTGTGATAGAGGAAGTAAGAGCACTCATAATGAGTTGATCTTGAAGATGCCAAGAATGGAAGGCAGGATTTGGGATGGTACGTGTTTGATCATTTTTGGTGGTAGAAATATGAGTAGGTGGTGCGAAAAGTGACCCATCAACATAGTCGAATAAATGAGTACCTTTGAGGTAGGGAACAATTTGTGCACGCCAGAGCAAATAATTATCATGGGTTAGCTTGATGGAGATGAAGGGATGGGGATAAAGGATGTGGGTGGGGAGGGAACGACAGTAGTGGTAGAGATGGGAGTTGGGAAGGCCATGAGGATGCAGACGTTGGTCACTGTGGCTTTCTGATACCATGTAAAGGTTCTTATCTTTGATGGAATTCTGCCTTACCTTTAACTCAGGTATCAGCATGTATTTATAATAGCTTCATGCTTTTAAGTTACAACAAAATTGTGATAAGATAAATACAATTTGAATTTAAACAAACTTTATCATGTATCTAAATAATCTTATCACTGATCACTATGAGTTGTTTGAATTGGTCTTCATGCAGTTGGTTGTTCTAATATGTTTGTTGCTGATATAGATAAGTCTCTAACACTCACCAAGCGAAAACCAGGCACCAAGCAAAGGAAATCTAGTGGCTGGTAGAGATGAACTCAATGCAGCATCGTCTGTGGCATGTGGTGGAGTTCAAAGAGAGAGAGAGGGAGAGGTTACGTCGAGAAAAAGGAAGGGACTGAAGAGTTAGATGGAGCATTTCATTGGCCATACGAAGGAGCAGCACCAATAGCTGGGTGATGTGGTGCAAGGTGAGTATCACGGTGGCTGCATGGTGGCCGATCGGAGGAGGTTGACCGCGGCTTTGTGGCTCAAGTGGTGCATGATTTCTACTATGTTTTGGTGACTGAAAACATAGGCTTGCTTTTGTTGGCTTACGATGTCACGATGTGGGCTACTGGTGCAGGGGCAACGCTGTGGAGGATTTTTGGTCTTGCACGATGGGGGCTGCATTCATGGTTCTATGAGCGTGGGATATGGGTGTGGTGCCTTATGGTGATATGGGAGTGGTGCAACAGTGAGTGGGTGGCTCATGGCCTAGCTATGATGTCGGTTTTGTGTGGAAGAAGGTCTCATGTGTGGAGGAGATATGGTGGCCTGCAGGATGTGTGTGGAGGCCAATAAGTTCACAGTCATCATGGGAGGAGAGGATTTGTTTGAGGTGGCTTCGGGCTAGGTGGTTTTCTGTGGGAAAATGAGGTGGTGTGAGGAGATGCAGTGGCTCATAATGATGGGCCAGCACGGCGTGAAGACCTGGTGAAGGCGATTGGCATCGATGAACTAGAAGAGAGAGGCGACGACAATCAAAGGGGAAGAGGGGAAACGAGAAAAGAAACTGGTAGAGGGAGAGAAAGAAACCAAGATGTGGAGAAAGAGCAAACTGAGAGAAAATTTAAGGGAGTAGGGCATGGAGAGCAGTTGTGGGGAATGAGAGAATTCGAGAGAGAGTTTGAGAGATGTGGGGGAAGGTAGAAATGGGGACGAGAGAAAACCGAGAGGGAGAAACCATCAGGATGAGAGAAGGAATAAGAGGGAAAAGAAGCCTAATCAACAAAACGACATCGTTCCCTCTCAAAGGCTGATTTTTCATGGGCCTGGTCTAGGCTTGGGCCCTGGGTCTCGGGTTTGGGTTTGGGTTTAATGGGTCTGGGTGTTACACCGGTACTGATGAAACAATAACAATCTGCAGTAATTACAAATGTAATTAAAGAAAAACATTATAAAGTCTCATTCAATTCTTCCCTAGATAATCAATTACTTTGATTACTATTTACTTTTATACATTTCAATTGCACAAATTTTCCAACCAAACATAACAAACTTGTATTTAAATGCAATCCACCTATCTTTGGCATCTAAATGAAACTAAGAGCACCCACCAAATTGCACAATTTATATTTATTTAGCATGCTTCCTATTTTTTGTACTTATCTTATTTTATTTCTATATTGATGATGCAAAGACTTCAAATTTATTCCATACATGAGCATCTACCCTATTGGCAAGACATGGCAACCCAGACTTCCAAAAAAGAATAGATCATTCAACTTATTGCAGACGTAGATCAATGGAGGCAATAACGCCACAAAAAATCCAACATCCTTTCCATTCATGCCATAAATGAAACAATAATATAACTCTTGAATGCATGCATCCCCCAAACTACGTAACAGCCACTTTGATGGTCCTCTAAAATATTTACATGTTATGTGCTGCTTTTAGGATAAAAACTATAATTTCAATTCCTATATGTTGCTTTTTTTACTAGACTTATGTCCAACTATGATCTGTTTTGACCTATTATAGTCTTTTGCTTAGTACTCTCCAATTAGAATGTAATTATTATGCATCTTTACCCTATCATTACAATCTCTTCATGCATCATATTAATCACTCCATTCATCTTCAATACAAGCAATTTCAATAGGAAAAATTATACTCATCATCTTCACATCACATACCACACATAAATTTTTTATTTTTTTATTTTTTCTCTTACTAAATGTGTGATCTCTGAATGATAAGTAGATGAAACCAATTAGTTTATAAAGAATACAACCAAAAAAAGTGTTAAAAAATTAATAAAAAATAAAATTAAGTGTGGTGTGTGAGGATAATAAGTAGCAAAACTATATATATATATATATAATATACTAAGAAAATGATAACTTTATACCAAAATGAGTCAATTCTCATTACAAATAACTCGTTATAAATTTTTTTTTTAATAGTTCCAATATATAATGAGTCAACAAAATAGAACCATATAATTTTCGAATTATATATCTGAAAGCGATAATTCAATTATAGATCGACTAAGATAATAATGTTAATTATTGTTCACTAGCTAGCTAGCCAGGTCATGAGATGGTCAAAGCGCGCGTTTTGTCAATATAAATATATATATTTGTCCTGCATGCAATTAAAGAACACAATTAAATCTTGATGATAAGTGATTGTTACAGTAATATTCTAGTCATCATGATGATAGGCTCATCTATAGCTCAGCTTGAAAAGAGCCCAATTCATATTTGATTCCACAGCACAATTTAGATATGACTCCAAAAAATTAATTAGTTAAAGAAAAAAAGGTAAATAATTTGTTTTGAAAAAAAAAGGGAAAGTTAATATAAATTCGCTTTCAAAAGGGTCTAATTCATTGAAGAGACCTGTTGATCGATCTTGTAATATATAAATTGATATTAAATACTAGTGTACCTTAGATCAGAAGAAATAGGAAGAATATGACAAATTAAAATATCAAATGTTAGGTTTTTGTCCATCGATCGATGGACCAAAAGTACCTAACATTTAATATTGGATGCTTTTTAAGAGTCCCAAGATATAATAATATTATATAGTCTTAATTTCTTGTCTTACTCATGTTTTGAAATGACCATGCAATAACCAATAAGGAGGAATATTGCTATGTTTCCTATAAATTTGTCATATTCTTCCTATTATTTTTACCCTAATATATAAAAATAAAAATAAAATAAAATAAAGGAAAAAAAGAAATAAAAAATGTTTTTCTTCCCCTTTCAACTGGCTAAAAATTAAATTTTCGTAAATGATCTTTGAGCTCTTTAATTTGATGGAGGATATTGGCCGATCGATATTATATATATATATATATACACACTAGAAGATAATTTTCAGGAGTTTGAAGTACGTACTCATGGAGATCAACATAATTAGGTAGCTTAATTAACAGCTAGCTAGCTAGCTAGAGTAGTACTGATCATGATCAGTTACCTACTTCATTATATGAACTCGTTAATTTATCTTCAAATAAATTGTTGCCATTTTTTTAATCGAAAACACGAATCTATATCTTTAAATATGATTTCAAGATGCTGATAACTGACCTAATTAATTAGGTTAGAAAATCTTAAAATTATCCTTTAAACTTATAATGCATATATGCAGGATAATAAAATACAAATAATTTAAACACAACTGACTTATTAGTCATATATATTTATATATATTCTTTTAAGTTTGCATACGGCGCCATTCATTTGGACACAAGTAGCTTGCATGCACGTTGCCGGTGGGGTCGGCATGCACTGCTCCTCCCGTGGGTCTCGATCGATCCAGCCGGGGTTGGTCGTGTCCACAAACCTAGCAAGCAAGCAATATTGCTGAGATGATATGACCAAGCAGTATGTTTATCCTGTATTCATTGAGATATTACTCAAGCGGATAGAAGACCTAGAGAGAGAGAGAGAGAGAGAGAGCATGCATGTGCAGTAGTACTGATGGCGAAAGAAGCTATATAGCGCTAGCCTTTTTGTTTCTATTTACTTGCACCAAAATTTCGGGGGAATATCAAATATATATCCTATCGGTACATTATGCATGTCGACCTTTCAACTTATTCTGGGGCCTCATATATCATCTACCCCCACAAACTTTGGGGCAAAAGCTAGCTAGCATGCATGGTGCTGGTCGAGCGTTAATTGTCAGTATATAAGTCAAAAGTAAATGGACCTTACATGGCAAAGCAAACTAGCTAGTTACCCCCATGCAGCACCATATATAGGATAAATTAAGCTAGCTTTATATATCCACAGCAATGCTATCCTGATCTCTTCGTTTTCTTCAATTCTTTGCTTTACTTTTTGTTAGAATCGATGGTACGTACTGAGGTCTAGCTTCGATAGTACTAGTACTTAAGCTATTAGTATGAGCTTAATGAGTAGGAAAATGTGTTTAATTTATTTGAAACAGAACTTAGCCTTTTACCTGAACTATATATATGCATGGATGAACCCTAATTTTACAGACCGATCTCGTACTAATTAGGATCGTAAGCATTGCCTCGTATTTGTATCGATCTTATATATCACTCTCACGGCGAGTCTCGTTTTATGCGTGAATCATTTGCACGCAAATACATAGCCTTAAAACTCACAGTTAGTGAAAAAGAGATCATAATGTATAAATTAAGCATGTTAATTGAGCAAATAATAAATAAAATACCTGCTACACGCTTATTTATACATTAATGTGAAGAAAAAGCTACTAAAATTATGGTCTAGTAAAAGTTGGGACTTTACATTTATTTTTAAGTGAATGGACGTATTATAGCTCATGCACCAGTGTGATAGAATCAGAACTCTAGAGGATTTTACTCTAAAGTAGTCTAATTCATTTCATTCCCTCTAGCTCATACCCGTACACCAATACAGGTAGACCACAAGTGGAGTGAGGAATCAGTAGACAATCAATAACTACAAGGGAAGGAATGGAGTATTCTGTGGTCCAGTAGTGAGGTTGCTTATACACGCAACAGAGGATGCTGAGGAACAAGCATAAAAGGAGGACAAGAGAGGAAGGCGAGTCATGCGGATCAATTTTGGGCTAGAAATTAGGGAAACAGAATGCTGATTTTCAATATTCATCCATTTTAATTTTAGATTTCTGTTTCTATGCTTCAATAGAAAATGCCTTTTCACTACATTATACTCGAGTAATTTTTCAAACCTAAGCTCGGAAATATTTTGATTGGGCTATGTTTCGGTGGGTTCAATTTCTGTTTGGTATGAATTTTTGTATCTATGGATTTGCAAACAATCTTTACATGAGTTTAATTAAATTAGGTTTTTCTTATTGATCTTTGATTCATTGTTGAAAAAAGGCACGATGGATGCTTAGATTGTACAAAAAATCTATTTTGATGAGATCTATTTCAATTAGATTGTTTATTAATTCAATAGAGGCTTTAGTATCATTTGGGAACTGCAAGATATTTACAAATCATCCGAGCAACGTTTCTCGATTGAAATTGTGTTTGGAGCAATTGGAGGAATTGGAAACCAATCCATGAAAAAGAAATCCACAACTTAGGTGTTCGATCATTTGTTTCTTGGACATAAAAATTTCAATACAGATTAATTTACATACATAGTTGTTGTTTTGAAGTCTAAACATTCTAAGAAATTTGAGTGAGTAATTTGAAATTGGCAAAGTAATTTACTGAATCATTACTTTGCATACATACACATTCTTCTGGCGTTAATCTTCTTTTAGAATTAGATTAGACCATTAAGTCCTATAGTTTCACAACTAATTTTTTTGTTCTTTTCTGGAAAATAGAAAAAGGTTTTTTCCTCATATCATTTTGCATTTGAACCATTTTCTCTGATCACCATAGTCCTGTGAAATTGACCTTGGAACTCTCCCTTGAAAACAAATAGACACCTTTTACACTTCAGAGGCAAATTAAATGGAGAGACAGCTAGCTAGCTCCCACTTTCATGGCAACCTAGCTCCTGCCTTCTTTAGTCTAATATTGGGATATGCCATGGGATAAAAAATGAGGTACTTTTCCCTCATTTTGCTAGCTATTGATTTAGTAAATCTATGAAAGTACGTAGAACTAATATAATTGACTATTTAATTCTTTTGGAAAATTAAAATAAATATGTTACATATAATTATGCACAAATCAAGCAACTTATAATATAGGCTCAATCCCATGCGTGATGTGTACATAATTTAATTACTTTGGCAAACAATAATATGAATATTTAATATTTAAGAAGGAATCCAAACTACTGATCTAGAGTACTACTACACACCATTCAGGTCATGTACTGGTACAAATTCGATCAGAAGAAACTCGTGTTCCTCCTCCCAATCTGCAAACCGAAATCTGAAAATGGAGATCATCATGGCTGGACATGACCAGCTCCCTTCATTTTTTTGGAGGGAATTATATTATATATATATATATATATATATATATATATAATTGTGAATAAATAACACCACTAACAATATTAATTAACTCATACGAAGCTTCCCTATCTTGTGAGTTGTGTCATTCAATATTTTCCATTAAAGAAGGTTTGGTTATTACCATGATCTGATAACCGCCGCCACCATCGTCTTCTTCCTCATCATGACTATCATCATCTGCGTCTCTATCTTCTTCTTGATTTTGTTCCACATTTTCCCTATGATCATCATGATAAATATCTGATCCCAATATCGGCGCTGTCGACTGCGGTAGGTTAATATCTTCTTGTGTAGGACGCCACTGTCGCTCTGGCTGCACCATCAGTGGCTCCATCAGACCGCTACTGGCCGGCTTCACACTACGTCCAGGAGGAGTACTGACGACTGAGCGATTGATCTGGTTCTTGTCTTTGTATAGTGCATCCAACTGTTGGAAGTACGGACATGTCTTCGAATCCTCTCGCCGTTTCAAGTTTCTATCCTTCACCTTCTTGAAGTACTTGTTAATGTTTTCCCATTTCTCCTTGCATCTCTTCGCACTCCGGATGTATCCAAGCCTGCGCAGGCCTGCTGAGATGTCCTCCCACATTTGCCCTTTTGGTCCACTTTTCTGATACCTCAGTTCAAGGCTTTTCCGCATACTTATCAGAGCCTGAACTTCAGCCTTCGGCCATCTAGATGAGCTCGTTGGTGTAGAAATATTCTTAAAGCTACCCATTTTCTGAAGATCGGAGCTGTTTGACATTAATTGAGGCGGCAGTGGCCGAGGCAATAATGTCAGTGACAGTACGGTGTTGTTGTCATCATGTGCTTGTGTTGGGTGGCTTTGTCCGGATATCTTTTGCAAGAATGCAATTATTGCTGCGTCATTTGCTGCTGCCGTGGAACATTCTCGGACTAACACTTCATGTTCTCGATTGATTCTTTCCATCTCTTGCATCCTCCATGCTTCTTCTCTAACCGTTCTTTCGTTTTCCTGTTTATCTATGGCTTCCAAGAATTTCTGCTGCAGCTTCTCTTGCTTCTCGATCACCTCCTTGGCTATCCTCCTGAAAAAGCCTTTCCATTTCCTCTTTCTCATATAGCCTGCTTTGAGTTCTTGATCAGACGCGGTTGAAGAGGAGGTAGATGTACTAGAAAAAAGATTTGCAGATATTGTGCTTTGGAAAAGATCACGTCGTCGTGGGTTCTTTGTTTGTGCTGAAACAATTGCAGGTTCTTTTGCTGTTGCTGGAGAAACTGTTGAGTTTGATATTGATGGAAACACATGAGCAATATTCAGACTCTGAGAAATGAATGTAGGGTTTGTTTTCAATGGAACAGTTATCTGAGAAACAGTAGTACTGGTGGAAGAAGCTACTTTAGGTTTAGGGTGTCCGACAATACTACTACTAGGTTGTCTCTCGAATGCTTGTAATTGATCAAAAAACCGATAGGCCTTTCCTTCTGGCTTCCCAGTTCGACCTTCTTTTGTTCTTTTGTGGTATTTGCTGACATTCTCGAATTTCTCCTTGCATTTCTTGGCGCTTCGATTATAACCAAGATCTGCTAGTTTCCTGATGATAACAACATTTGCAAAGAAAAACACCATCTATATATAATGTTTCTCATGTCCCTAATAATTGAAGTTACTTATTACAAAAGAAAAACTAAAAGTATATATTTTGTTTTAGGTGTTCATGTGGGGTTTGGATTTTCTCAAATATATATCTAAATAGAAATATTTCCGACCCAAAAACAAAACAAAAAAAAATCATGTGGGTGTTGAGTTTTTGAAACTGATTTAAGGAACATCAGCAGTGAAAATACTAGTTACGACAACTGCAAATGTCCCACTATGAATGACTCAAAAAATCAGGAAATGGAAACAAAGAAAAATTCAGTGGAAATTAAACCAATATTTCTGGATCTTAATTAAACAGCATAATTTTCTTCAAAAAATAAATTAAACTAGTAGAAAGAAGAAAAAGAATCATGCACCTTGCAATCTCTTCCCATAGTGGACCTTTAAGATTTGAGTCTCGAAACACCACATCCATATCAGACCGTATCTTCAAGAGTGCCAACGTTTCCTGTCGAGGCCATCGGTTTCCACCGCAGTTACTGTTCTCACCACCCTCATGATCTCCTGATCTGTTAACCTTATTATCTTCTTCGCCGGAATTAGACCCAACATGAACAACCCCCTCATCGCCGTCATCATCATCATGAGCTCCAGCAACTACTTCCCTCTCGCCGCCAGAGCTTCCTAAAACATCGGAACCCCCCATCATGGAGCTCTCCTTGAAATTATATCAAAAGATCTATATAGCAAGTACTGAATTCTCAAGGGTTTAATGAAGATAATAGCTAGGTACATATGGGGGGTGATTTTCTTTGTTTATTTCGGTGGGATCTGCCCATCAATCTCAGCAAGGAAGATAAACTTTCGAATAAAAAAAAGAAAGACAGTGAGGCCGAGAGAAACCCCCAAAGTTTTTTTCTCCAGTTATTTTTTGTTTGACAGGGAAAAGAACATATAAAATGCTCACTTGCAGGGGTTCTCTTTTATACATCATCACAGGAGTGAAAAAAACACTAACCGAAAGGGAGTTTATTAGATACAATATATATATATATATATATATATTTATAAGAATAATTCTGGGTGCAACCGTAAAATATATAAACATACCGTAATTATTTTAAAAATAAAAAGAATTCTTTTTTACGTAAATTTTATATTTTATTTATTTATTTTAAAACAATTACGCTATGATGACATAATTTACGATTGGAAATATATTTTCTATATATATAATGTGTGTTAAATTTACAGTACATGGAAAATGTAAGATCATGCAGCAGTGGCAACAGCCGCAAATAGCGACGATGGGGATAATAATTAATTAGTTGGTCCCTTTGTAGGTCAGGTTTGCTTTTTGGATTTCACCGCAGTTGACAGTTGGTGTACTTTCTAAACTACCCCAGCTTGCACAAAGACAGCCAATTTTTAGAGTGGTAGCAAGCAATATTATGCAAGCTAAATATTAATTTCACTTTTTTTTTTCTTAATTGGCCGGTTTCCTTATGTGCTCGGCCCCAATCAACATGATTGCATCTAATTTTTCAACCCTCGAAGCAAAACTTTGGAGCTATGATGTGGCCAAAAAGGAGCCTAGCAGCTAGCTAGACAGATATTGTGCGTTAGAAAACCTTCGCTTTCAAAGTCATCTACTAAATAAGAAAAAGATAGGTCATAAAGTAGTTAATTGTCTTCTTAATATGATGATTTAATAATAACTAGTTAGATGAAGAACATGTTATTAGCTAGCTAGCTAGCTAGGCTTGGCCGAGCCATGCATTAATGAAGGGAAGTAAATGGCGACCAATAATAATTCTGATAGGTTAATTGTCATGACCTACGTACCCACCCAAATTAATGGCATGGGGATTGAAATAATTTTGGTGGCTAAGATGATATATATATATATATATATATAACTTGTCATGATTTTTTCTAATAAATTCACATCATGATTCTGCAGGGACCATGTAGGCCGCTTGTAGCATGTGAATTGTTGTTGTTGATCATTTACGTGGGCATGTAGAATGTTCAAATATCCTTCTTAGTTTTCATATTATTATTTCTGGCTGGCCGGGGCTTGATATATATCAGATCGAGGAAAAGTATTAATGCTTTTACTTGCCTTGCTGAAATTAATAGCTTGCTGCTGACTGCTGAGCTTTGACTGTTGAAACCCCAACTTTTCTTATCCTTTTGGGGTTGATTTAGAGATGTGAACACATGCAAGTTTCAGATTCCAAAAGCCGGCAGAGGATCAATTTGAAAAAAGATCGAATAAAAAAAATTCCATACCTAAATATGGAGGAAGTGGCAAAATCCTCTTTGTTTTACTCGTTTTGGATCATGAACATCTCTAGAGATCTATTTGAATTTGAGTTCTATTATTTAAAAATTGATGTGTAAATTAACATGTCATTTACTTTATATATATCTACTCTATTATAATAAGTGACTATCTAATTGTGAATAATAATTTTTGTTATTTTTTCGTTAACTTTTCTTGTTTTTTCGTTAAGTCTATTAAGTCTTATTTTACCAAAAGGCCCTCAAAACTCTTGACCATTTGACATATAGCTCCCTTGTAAAATTTAATGAATGATTATGTTTTATCAAAAAATCCTTAATAGCCCCGCGATTAGATACTTTGCTGAAATTTAAATTTTTTTAATCTTTATTTTTTGTCTTTTTTTAATCCTGTATTTTCTTTTTCCAGACAAATAAACTACTGACTTTTTCATTTTTTTTATTTAAATCATTATGTCAGGTGCACTCCGAAACTAACGCACCCTGGACTATTCCCTAGTATGTATATATATATATATATATATATATATATAATCCGCACAGTTAACTTTTATGCTATATAGCATGCTCGAACATCATATATATATATATATATATATATATATATATATATATTAATTTGATGTATCAATAAATGCAAACTTATAAATATATAATTTTTGTGTAAAAATTTAATTAATAATCTAAAAACACCCATTAATTAATTGCACCCACCACGTGCTTGAGTGTGGTGGACTTTGTGGACACCAGAAATATTTTATGGGGTTAGAAACTTTCAAAGTTCCAATCCAGAAGACAACTATATATATTAATATAATGTTTATCCAAGTATTTAGTTAAAGGAATATAATTATCAGAAGTTTTTGTGCATTTTCACTGACTCAATTATGGAGTAGGAAAACTAATGGAGGGGGCAATATATTTACGTACGTATAATAATGCATTAATGAGTTGGACCCAACCAATCAATTGGATAATATATTATGAATAAATATTCATGATCGATTTATATATCATTCGTTAAAAGACTACTTAAAGTTGTTCTCTCTCTCTCTCTCTCTCTCTCTCTCTCTCTCTATTATTATTTTAGTTGAATGATATATTAGCTTATATATACATTATATATATATCCATGTGTACGAAAAAGTTTGCTACCATTTTGTTGATCACCATTAATACTCCTCACATGAATGGTAATTATAAAGAAATTTTATCTAAAATCTAACAAGTTTTTAGGGGGTGTACGTACATATATATATATATAAAAATTTCTTATATCAGTAATTATTATATGTAATTTCAAACTAAGAATAATTCTATATATTTGAGAGCCTTTTAAGTACACTACACATGACCATCCACATACATGACATAATTTGATTTAAAAGATCAAATTTTAAATTTAAATCTTATGAATCAAATTATGTCATGTGGATGGTCATGTGTATATTATACTATACATGCCTTCAAATACCACTGCTCGCAAAAAAATAACTACTAGGGTTTCCATCATACACAAAAAATTAGAAGAGTAATGCTGGCTAAGTACAAGTCTCAAATGTATAAACCTTTTGTAAAAATGTGGACCACGTCAAGATCAAAAAGTGAGTTTTTCATACTTTTCTATAGTACTGATGTCCACTTTTTTAATAAAAAACTTGTATGAAACTTGTGCATTGGAGCTTTGTATATATCATTTCTCAAATTTATAAATGGTTTACTTATATAAATATATATATATATATATATATATATATATATGTGTGTGTGTGTGTGTGTGTGTGTGTGTGTGTGTGAACGTGGCAACTGCATGCGAGGCTCATGTTTGATTCTACCATAATACTTTTTTTTGATTCTACCATAATACTGGCTGCCTACCATTTAAAAGCTACATGTTGGAGAAAAGTGTGCTTAACATGGAGGCGGGCATGCATGATGTGAAGCTACATGACTAGGTTGCATATAATATATATATATATATATGGTATGTTATCCCATCATGTGGACAAAAATTAACCTAGAGTTTATCTGGCATTACCTAATTAAGTAATATAATTCTAATGCTTTTATCATTTTTTCGTATCATTCTAATTGATCGTGGCCGTCAAATGGCGATGCTTCTTGCGGAATTTGGATGTTGTGGTGTGATACATGCATGTGATGAGATGGGAGAGACTAGAAAGCAATAGATTGATCCATCTTTTCGATCTAAAAACAAAGAAAAAAGCTTGTAAACAATGACTAATATTGGACTTTGTGGGGAAAGGGGGGAGAGGATGAGAAAAGGGAGAACCTGATCAGGTTCTTCAAGAAAGAAATTAATTAGGATATCTTTAATTGTATGTCATGTGCTTTAACATTAATGAGTTTTTTTTTTTTTTAAGAGAGGAGGCAATATTGAGGTTAGAGAGAAGGCCAAGATCTTGATCATTATGTTTTGTAATAATGTTATAACCATTATTAGAGTGACAAACACCATCATGTGAAGGAAGTGCATAGACTTGCTCATGATGAGACACGAGTTTTCCTAATGGGTTACTGATCTGAATGGGCAAGGTGGGCTAGAACAAAAGCACCGCAATAAGCCCATTTTGATGATGAGTATCGAGCGTCAATTAGGACAAAGGACCTGCTCATGTGGTCACCTTTATTCTTTTTGTTTAGGTACACCATACATGGAACCTTGAAGGAACTTTGCTGAAAGATTAACGATGGTGAATATCATTTATATAGAGTTAAAGGAAAAGAAATATGCAACTAACAAGTCCATTTGTAAACATATATATATATATATATATATATATATATATATATATATTTATATATATCTTAAATTATAATGATTAGATGAAATGAGATAAGATGAGTTGAGAGAAGTTGTGAAAACAAACAAGGCCTAAGTTATCTATTCTGTCTTAAATTTCGAACATGAACGAGATAATAAAGCTAAAAACAGAGAGTCAACAAGCATCCAAGATATTACAAGCTTAAAGAAGTTAAAATTTGAACTGAAGATGGAGTACTGCAAAAACATATATAATATGTTATAGCCATAGAAGTTCCCCCAATATTACAAATTAACAGAAGTTGAACACATTTTTGCATATAGTTGGATAGATATATATGTAAGAACCTTTAGCCATGGTATAAGTAGCATTAATTCATCTAGTCCTTTTTATTAGATGTAAAACAAACAAAAAAATAAAATAATTAAAGGTCGGCATCATCAACATGATAATTGGTAGGTGGATGTGGTAGATCAAAGCTTGAAAAGGCCAGCAAACTACATGGCTGCATGCAGTAATTATTTATAGCAAAACAAAGGAGTTAGGTCAGAGTCCTTCTCATAGATCAGTCCTGGTGTGGCTCCTTAATTCATGGCTTGGCTCAGTGTGCTTAGATAATACCCATGCCCTATGATCTCATGATGTTGATAGTCAATTATCAATATTGGACAATATGCTCGTGGTAGGGCTTACAAAACACTCTCTTGGGAGTGAGGTGCTGTACTAGTACTTGCTATTAAACTACAGTAGTATTACTGCACTAACATATTCAACACATGCTCATTTGTGTGGAAGGAGATCTCTATCATAAAAAAGGAAGAAGAAGAGGCCAATATTTAAATTCTTTTCATACATTATACTGTTCTTCATGATGACCTGCTGCAAGAATATATCAAAGCGCAATATACAACTGTTCGTGTGCTTCTTTTCCTTTTCTGACATGAGGTGATCTGGATTTGTCTTCGGCGAGGGTGTATTAATTCATAAATTTGGTTGGGATGGAGTGGAAAATCATGGGCATTATCTGGTTTGATCTGTAGTAGAAAAAATCATCACCACTAGTCAATTTATATAGCTCGTTTATCAACAGTTTTTCGATCTGTTGTAAAATTAAGTCAAAATTCTAACTGGAGACTTCTCTTTTAATATCATATTAAATCATTATCCATCTCACCGTAATATGATTGGAAGAGTTTAATTTAATTAGATGCGATGTAAGCTGCCTGAACAGAATAATATAATCAAGAAAACTAACAAGGATATGCTGAATATAACATCCATATAGAAAGTTGAAAGCAAATCTGAATCTTTTCTTGTTTACATGTCCATACAATCTCAGACAACCCAAAAAAGCACCTTTTTAAGAGATGGCAGGGCTTACTAATTGGTGCCTACGTTGACTAAAGGATATTGGGCTCTCTATTGCAGGACAACACCCTTGTTGATTGATGACATTGTCAGAGCACATTGTTTGAGTATTAGTGCAGTTACATTCAGAAGACATTGTGGAAAAAGAAAACTGCTAAGTTGTATTTAAAAAGTAAACTTGATAAGAATACAGAAAATATGCAGGCTTTCATAACCAGTTTTTTGCAAGGACAGAGGAAGAGACGTGACTTGATGTAATACGTCATATTTATTTGCGCATATTGGCATTCCCATTAAACTATGTAACTTTGTAAAGTAGTATTTCTATTATCTTTGTTCATAGGTCTAAATTTCTCTGATCTAACTCCCACAAGTTCATATATACCTGAAAAGTTCAGAGAATTAAGTTGTCAAGTGGAAATGGAAGTAGCACACACCTCTTACCTCACCTTCCACTCATTTACTAGCAATCATACCAATGAGTTTGTGTTATGTGGAGTACCAGTGCTAGACAACACACCAATTCAGTATGTACCTTCCAGGTACAGAGCCATATTTCTAATAAAATCCTGTCAATTAATGGAATCAAAACAAAGAAATAAATAAATAAGAGAAGATGAAACAAGACATCTAAATCATCTTGTGAAAAAAGGCAAAAATTGAAATAAAATTTAAGTAAACAACTTTTTACCATGTCATGTAAGTGGGACACTGCACAGAGTGGATAATTGCATATATAGCAATTAAGTGGCAACAAAACAAGTAGACCAATCTACTGTGTGCAGTATTGAACATGACATTAACCAGAATGTGCATGTCACTGATGGCTTTCCATGGTAGGGCATGATGAATGCCACTCCCCAAGTAGTCTGTTGACTGAATATATCCCAAAAATGTGAGGGATTAAGAGCACATGTTCATTTACAAAGGAAAAGGATATGCTGCAAAAGGAAAAGGATATGCTGCAAAAGGAAAAGGATATGCTGCAAATCAAAATACTTGGCCATATTGCAGCAAGCATTCCTCATTATTATTGATGATTCCCTCCTTGACTTATAATGCACAATGCTGCAACAGTAATGGCAAGATTTATTCAGTAAATCTGCTCACTTATCATGATATAGCAGAAAATTTCTGCCAAGCTTATCCAGTGTTAAGGATTTCTAGAAAGAAAATTGACAGTCCCATGATAGCCAGTCTTTCACATTGCCATGCATGATGCACCATATTCATCTATACATGCATATAACACAGTGAAACAGAATAATGCAGACGAAACAAGTATCAGTTACACTATATTCAAGAGCAATGGTGCAAAGATTTAGAAGCTAAACAGGGTAATGCAGAGAGTCATTGAAAACAGATACTAAAAGTGATTGGTCATGATGGAAAGTAGGGGGATTAATCGAGCCAGCCCAAAGATCATGGCGCAAAGCAGAGCATTGGTTGCATTAGTCATTTGTATTTATGGTAGCTGTCCTGCAACTCGAGTCATGCTACAGGCACGGACTGATGTGTCAGTCCATGACTTATCTATATGTATCCCGTAACCATCTGAACTCAGGATTTCACTTATCTATATGTAAAGATCTTACAACTTCCACCGTTTTGTTAAATATGGCTAATGTCACTTGTAGCGGCGACCCGTCTCTTGTTAGAGGACGCGGGTTCCGGTAAAATCACTTGTTACGGCAGTTTGAAACCTCCACGAAAACCTACTAATTATTTCATAAATATCAGTTCGATTCTCAAAATGCTTTTTATCCTTTTTCTCAGATAACTTGCCGTGAGGGTGTAAATATGATGTTGATTTCTCAGGAGCCATTTACATAAAACATCAAAATAGGACCATTTTGGTTCTTCTATATATATAATTATATTGGTAATTCTGCTCCCCTTAAGTCTGGATTCATTAAGAATTTCAGGCGATGGTTCCCCCAAAATGACTTGTTTTTTGAATGCTTGTGAGTTGTGACATGGTCATATGTGCAACGGATCTTGTTCTCCAACAGCTAAGCAGATTTTGAGATATCCATGCTAAAAAGGAAGAAGGGGAAAAAACAATCAAGAGTAATTTACACTTTGCATCCCAAATTATCACACTTTTACACTATATGGCAGAGCAAGTCCAAGTTCAACACATTGCATCATCAAATTATCAAAACTTATATGCATTATGTGATTAAAATCAATCCCTCCAGAGATCTCTGTGGAAGGTGTCAAAGTGTACAATAGAAAATACACAGATACCACTATCCCAAGTGGGAAAAAATGTTTATAGGTTGAAATGCTGGAGACAAGCTTTAGTATTGAAAGCTTAACTATCAATTATGTTAGAAATACTAGATTAGAATACACAGCAGAAGCGATATTACCTCATCGGAAATATCTTAGATCTAGTGCAGTTGTTTCTCAGATTTTCCGTCGTCGTTGTTATTTATCCGTAATCCTTCCGGCAATAGTGAAGTGTGTTAGATGATAAGACTAAAGCAACATTCACAAATTCTACAAGTTAAATATCAGACTAGAGAGAACCATTTGAAAGAGAACTTGTTTATGATGCAAGTCTTTCAACCACAAAGGGGGAGGGGCTTTTAAGCGTAATCCCCGACTGGCCATTGGCTAGCCATCAAGATTCATAAAGTGATTTAAAAGCCACTTTATAATCCCAAAAAAAAAAAAAAAAAGAGTGCCTGGGTGCCATTTCTTACGAGTTCAATACTTCAGTTTATTTGTTTTGCTTTGAATACGTAAAGCTAACGCAAAAAAAAGGAAATATCTCGACACTTGTATTATGGGCGGGTCCCATGGTGTTAACTTTTAGCTATACATGGTAGTACCAAGCATGCATCTTTACTGATTGATTGATTTGAAATTATCAGATGAAACTATATCCGCACCCTATCTTAATATCTTCGTATCATACGGCCCTAAGAGATAATGCAATTAGGCAGAGAAAAGCATTCATGCAAAAGGCATTATCCTCCTAGTGCTGTGCATGCTTCACTTCACTATAAATTGAAGTGTTTCCCGATTGAAAATGCAGTACCCAATAAAACATGAAGAGTTTCCTTTGTTATGATGTGGCTATGGAGAACCAAAAGCCTTATCTTGCAATGCTTTTCATTCAGTTTGTGTATGCAGGCATGGCCCTGTTCTCCAAGGCAGCAATTGCTAAAGGGATGAACCCTTATGTGTTTGTTGTTTATAGACAAGCTTTTGCCTCACTTGCCTTGGCTCCTTTCGCTTTCTTCTTCGAAAGGTTTACCCTTATATTCTGCCTCCACTCTTAATTTTCTCCTGCCTATAGATCTAATTAACTCATGTTTTTTAACAACTGTTGTTATTAATGTACAGAAAGAAGGATGCTCCCTTATCTTACAACTTGCTCTGCAAAATCTTCTTCATTTCACTTTGTGGGTATGTACTTGGGCTTATTAATATTGATGTTTGATTTCTGAAAATTACCATAAAGATGAAGAAGCTGAAAACAACATTTCTTGTTGAACAAATTTTAGGATTACCCTCAGTTTAAACCTCTACTATGTCGCTATCAACTACACTTCTGCAACATTTGCTGCGGCCACCACTAACTTAATTCCTGCCATTACTTTCATAATGGCTACTTTATTGAGGTAATAAGAAACATCAATTCTAAATCATTCAGAATGAAATTAATAATAGAGTTACTTCTCTTCTTTTAACCAATCCCAATACTTAAATTGGCTTTGCTTATGCAACAGGATGGAAAGCATTACCATAAAGCATTTGCACGGAATGGCCAAGGTGCTGGGCGCTGTTGTAGGTGTTTGTGGGGCGCTTGTGTTTGCTTTTGTCAAGGGGCCTCCTATAAAGTTGTACTGGTATTCAGGAACTGAAAAGTCAAATTCAAACTTATCAATTCTGGGTTCTTCGGGAGTGGAATGGATAAAAGGCTCTCTTTTCATGCTCTTAGCCAACTCTGCTTGGTCTTTGTGGCTTGTTTTGCAGGTTTCCCTTTCACACCAATGATAGTTTTCTCGTTATTCTTTTTGATTTATTTGTTCCATTCTGGTTTGATCTTTATTCCTGTTTCAGGGTCCCATTATTAAACAGTATCAAGCGAAACTACGGCTTACTACTCTACAATGCTTCTTTAGCTGCTTGCAGTCTACAATTGTAGCCATTGCAGTGGAGAGGCATCCAGCAGCGTGGAAAATTGGATGGGATATCCATCTTCTTTCAGTGGCATACTGTGTATGTTTCTTTATTTCCACAGCCATAATCATATTCAAACCCATGAACAAAGCTGATCAATGCCATTATTCACCATAAATAAAGAAGATGGTCATTAAAAAGAAAAAGAAAGGAAAACATCACTGCTCTCTCAACCAACATGGTCTGTCTGGATAATGAATTTTATTCTCTCTTTTTTCCCTTAATGCAATGTCCTAGCAGTAAAGATACATGATGATCAAATAATCATATCACATGGATATATAATCGGATACTCTGATTTGTCAATCGAATCAGCTTTCTAGCCAAAACCATCATTTTAAAAATATACTGCAACAAGTGAGATCTTTTGGGTCCAAGCGTGGTTGCAATATTTTCCTCCCAAGGGATAGGACAATATCTTTTGTCCTGACACGCTGCTGGTTGGTTCATCATCTACTCATCATGAGATGAACAGATTGCTCTGTCACATCAATTTGACAGCAGGCCAATGCTATGCCGACATATTTATTAGCCAATTATTTTAGGACAACTCTTCATGGCATTTACTGTTGAAAGTGCAAAATACTATCAGACCTACTTTTTTTATTTTTTATTTCTCTCTTATTTAAGACTTTCAAATGATTAGCCTTGCACAGAGAAATAAATTTCACTTTTATTCACTAACAGTTTTAATGGAAATGGCAGGGTATAATCGTTACAGGAATTACATATTGGCTTCAAGTTTGGGCTATAGAGAAGAAAGGCCCAGTTTTCACCTCAATGTTCACTCCATTGGCACTTATTATTACAGCAATCATCTCTGCATTTCTGTGGAAAGAGAGCCTATATTGTGGAAGGTTTGTACTATTAGATACTGTAACAAAAGAATTCCTTCAACCAGTTAAGATCCCATGATTCAGTCTTAGTTATTAGCATATGGGCCAATGACATCGCCTTTCATATCCCAACCCTCTTATGAAAGAAAAGGTTATTAATTAATTAGCACATAGAAATTTACCAAGGTCCATTGTTTTTATTCTTTTGCAGTATTGGTGGGGCTATTTTGCTGGTGGGGGGCCTCTATAGCGTCTTGTGGGGGAAGAACAAAGAGGATAGGAAAAGTGAAATGAACAAGCAAAGACAAGTAACCAAAGAGGAAGTCATATTGGAGTGCATTACACACGACTGAGTGATGGAATGAGATTGTGTCCAATGGTTTTAATATAAAGGCACTCCCACAAGGAGAGTTTCTGGTCAAGACATTATCACAATTGGAGCATCCTTTTGACTAAAACTTTTGAAGCTATTTAACTTTATTCTTTTCCACTTTTCCACTTTGTTTCTTTCAAGTTTGTATAAAAGTTTTAATAGAATGATGTTGTAACCTTGGTTCTTAATCTCTTTTGAGAAACTTTTTCTTGTTTAGGTAAGTGTTGTGCAATTATGATGAACAGTATGAAAAAGAGAGTAAAAAAAAAAACACAGATTTAACGTAGTTCGGCAGTAAGCCTAGATCCACAGGAGTGGGGGCTGAATTTTCACTCACTATTAAAGTAGGGTTACATCATATGTATTTATACTAAACCCTAGCCATACAAGAGGTATTAGAAAATTTCAATAAAAGTAGGGTTCCGCTCGGTACGCTATGCTCCCCTCACTCCATTCCACTTCACTTCTGGCATCAGCCTGCTTTCTCCGTCTACGTGTTCCACTCAATATATGAGTCACATACTACAACAGTAAGTAAAGTGTATTCATTGCAAAAGCAGATAGAATGCTAACCCTTAATAACAACAGCATATAGCTGCAAAACAACCATAAACAGGAACCGCATCTACACCAGCAAATGCACAAAAGTACTCGCACTTAAGTACTACTGCAGCTGGTTCAATAAGAGTGCCACAAATAGAGAGTGATAAAACACAAGAAGCCATAGAAGAACACAATACCTTGACACAATCAACCACCTTTGAAACGAAGTTATTTATTTAAGGACCTATTCACGAGCCCGGCCAAGTTAGAAGGCTAATGATCAGGCCTTAAATTGGACGTACTCCCTTAAGTGATAGGCTGGAGAACACTTTTTCAGAACGTTAGACATCAAGTCCCATCTGGAAGATAAAGATAGCCCAATTATGTTTAAAAAGAGAAGCCCTTTTTCAGTTTTCCAATCTTGAAATTTCTTCAAATGAGAAGGGCAGCATACGACAGCACACACATGACACGCCAACATGATTCATCCAAGGGATGTGAATGTTGGGCACAATTATAGCCTTGGAAATCTCTTTGCAATCTTCCTAACTGGGCAACTACACAAGTAGCAAATATCATCTCTGTGTGTGTTATCATCGTGGGAATAGTTTTCTCAAAATTCTTTAGGGCCAAGGCTATAGAAGCCTGCATCTCAGAGTCAGAGTAAACAGAGGGCAGGAGGGTGTGCATGCCCAACTTATACTGAACTTGCTCATAATTCGACACCCCCATCTTAATAATCAGTAAACCATCCACAATCTCTCTCTCTTCAAAGTTCTCGAAAACCTCAAAGATCTTTTACCACTCTCACTTAGGTACTGCTTAAGCATAGAAACTTCATACAAAAAAAAAATCATACTTTGGTCCCTAGGTACCACTTATAAACCTTCCTTGGTAAAGGTACATACAGAGAGAGACCTTGACGCTAATGGTATTTAATATAGAGAAATTATGTTTTAGCTATAAAGAGATTTCATAAAAATAAATTCACAAACTGACGCAATTTTATATAATACATTAGATTGTAAAATTACTTTTATTATAAAGTAAATCTAACATATCATATAAAACTATATCATTAATAGTTAAACTTCTCTTTGATATAATGGTTAAACTTATCACGTCATCAATCAATGATTGGTATTATGATCAAATTTGCAGAAGAATATGCAGACAAGTGCAAATATAGGCAGTTGGGAAGTGAGCAAATAAAAATATCCCTTTCTAAATGTGAACATCTACTTCAGGACAATTGTCTTGATCCATTGAAAGGGAAATTGCATTCTCAAGCAACTCGCTTAAGGCGTCTTGGTCCATTGAAAGGAACTTCGAATGAAATGAAAATTCATCTTCAAAGCACTTTGCTTGACACAGTCTTTTAAGAAAAAAAATCTCCCAAATCTGTTTTCCGAATACCAAATAGAAAAGAGATAGATACGTGAAATGAGTACATGAATCAACATGAACAGGATAAATATTATACAGCCCATTTTACATCTTAATCTCTTTCACTTAAAATTCTAAAAAAAGTTCTCAAAAAATGTTAAAAGGGGATCTTGATCTGTCATTTAATAACTCAAAAGCTCTGCTTCACACCACCCCTGTTCCTTATTCTACCCTTTGTCTCAAGCAAGCTGGGGTATTCGTTTAGGCCACATGTGTTTTTCACCTCTATTGGGCCTTACGTGGCTCTGTACTGAGTTGAGCCTGACAGCACGTTACGTGTTTCCAATAGGGAAGGTGGGAAATGATGTCATAGAGGTGATTTGTGAGAAGAATAACAGACAACTGGGGTCCTAAACTTTACACTTTGCATACCATTCTCTTCATGGCCCTATAATGCTTTTAATTTTTCCTACATAATGGAGAAGATCTTTCAGAATCTACTTCCTCACCTGCCAAGCAAAAGAGATAAAAATATGGGAAAGATGTTATATAAAGTTGAATTCCAAGAAGAAACAAAAGGAAAAGACAAAAGGAAAGCACTGCATGTTGGAAAAGAATACTGGTCTGTATATGTTGTGGGAATCCTGAAAACTCATAGTTAAAAACATAATATGATAAAAGGCTGGCCCAAATAATTGAATCAACTCCTCAACAAGATTATGTTAATACATAAGTTAAATAAAAAAATATACCTCTTCCCGTCAGTTTAAATTTTTAAGATAAGTGGTAATTAATATGGTATCAAAGTAGAAATTAGGAATTTGAATTCTGTCTCTACCTTAGTATAAGTGGTGATTTTAGAAATTAGATTTCTGGTAGAGTTATGGTTTTGGAACTCCTTGTCCTTGAATCAAGGTCTAGGCCAAAATGCCATTAACTAGCCAGTAGCCAGGAATCTGAAAGTGCAGACAAAGTAATGGAAGTTGGCTCCATTTCACCATCCATGATGCCTTTTGTCAACTTCCCAAAGTTCAAGATAAAAAGCTTGGGCCCAAGATGGACAACAACAATGGAAGCCCACGCAAAATCAACAACCTTGTTGGACGTGATTTGTAGCTTACTTTTGTCTTCTAATTGCATTTGAGTTTCATCTTGAAATAAGACTCTTTCTCAAGCTAGGTTTACTGTGTATGCTAGTTGAAAACAGTAAATATATATATCCATTAACAGCATCAGCATTGCTTCATCAAAGTCATCTCTAAAATTTAGTTAAAAATACAAATTTTTCATAAATTAAAAACCATTGAAGTCATAACCCCACATTGGATTAGTCAAAATAATAATACAATATTATTCTTGTAATGATAATATTTATAATGTTTTTTCATATTTTGTAACTACACTAACCATATATTAATTAATAATTTAATTTTTACTTAAATTATTATTTTTCAACTAATTTTTTTCTCAACCTAATTTACAAAACCAACTTATTCTTAAAGACTAATATGTGAACCTAATATACAAGACCAAGTATAATATAGAAGCAGATCTTAATATATCAGTTATGAGCAGTTGGGTCTGATATTTTAGAATAAAATATCATTTTTGAAGATGAACAGTACATCTTCAAATATGAAAAAACAGTTAGAACTATTGTAGCTTATAGTTGAAACTACTGGTATTTGATTACTCCAATGCAAATAATTCCATCTCTATTTCTTTAAACTTTGAAGATAACTGACATTTATCAATGCTCTTAGAGAATGGCATTAGTAAACTCAGAAGAGCTATATTTTGAGAAACTCAAAAGATCTTTTCAGCTCGTTCTCTTCTCGATCTTTTTCTCTTTCAAGTTTTGTATTTTCTCTCTCTGTCTTTCTTTCTTTTTATCTTTTTCATTGTTCTAGTTAACATGTTCGTTCAAGCTAATTTCAAGACGTGTATATATATATATATATATATATATATGCGTGTGTGTGTGTGTCATGAATATCTAATATTATTATAAATATTGATTTGCTTTTGTTCCAACAACATGATAGAGAAATGCATCAAGATCTTCTAGAATTATTGTCTCGACTCTAAGATTTATAGTAAGAGAAACATAAATCCATAAAACGAGTACTACAAATGTTTTTCAATATTTGATTTTACATGGGAGACCCACTTGTGCGTGAATCTCTTCTCCACTTCAAATATTAGAGCTTGAAAAAAAAACTCTAACATAAAATTAAAGAAATGCTACAGCCACAAAAAGATTTTATAAAAGTAAACCTATAAACTGACATAGATTTATGAAATGATACGTTAGATCTATTGGACAATACAAGTAATGTCTTTACAATATAATGTACTACATCAAATCATGTTGATTTATAAATTTACTTTTATAAGATTTTTCTGTGGCTAAAGCATTTCTTAAAAAATAATAATAATAATACAAAAACACAAATCAACACAAAATCATTCATATGCGATATAGGTGTTCATGATTCTACATGCTTTCCTTTCACTTTGTTTCTCCATTTGAAGTGAATCATTCCGGCGTTAATAAAAGAGACAACATAGGAATTCTTTGTTTCTACCTAATGCTGTGATCCTAAGTAATGCTAATCATCAACAACCTCCCATCTACCATCATTTGGAAGGTCATAAAGTTAGCATCTCCTTTCAAGCCAAGATTCTTACTCTTACATCATAACATACATGAGTAATTATATGATACACGTAAAGCTCTTTTACAATTATTTCTTTAATCATGTTTTAATATGAGAGAATATATGTAAAATAATGCTACTAAGTTATTTTATGAAAATGTCCATCATTTTCAAACAAAATTGTATAAAGGGTCGTAAAAATGGTTGTAAGCTTAAATTTTTGGGATAATTGATATTTTACATAGTATCAGAGCCTGTCATAGGATGAATAGGGGCCCACACTGTGGCGCCCCCGACTTCCATGTACGGACCAACACAGAAATCGAGACACCCGGGATGATGACAACCGGTCACGCATCCCAACGATAAGTGTCAGTGTGTGCAACAAATAAACAGTGCACCAATAAAAACATAGCGGAAGGTAATAAAGTCTACTAGTACCAGAATTTTAATTAATACAGAAATCCAAAATACGAATACCTTAAAACAAAGCCAAAGTCCCAGAAATAAAACACCAGTCTGAAAATAAAAAACTACAGCTCGAGTGATCCCAGATCACTCCTCCGGCGGAGCCAGATCCTCAGACTCGGCATCTGCATCATCAACAAAGTCTGCAGTACCATGAAATGGTACCGCAGGTAAGTTATAACCTAACCAAGTCCAGAGATAAAACCATACTCTAACAATTAACCATGCATGCCTAATGATGCAATATGAAAAAGTGCAACACACGCCAAAAATCTCATTGGCTCAAAATCATTTCTCCAGTGAAATCCATTTCCACTATTTTCCCAGAAAATGGCACACAAAATCATTTCCATCATTTTCCCAGAAAATGATACACAAAATCAACTCACGCTATTTTCCCAGAAAATAGCTCTTTTCCAGTTAATCCAATTAACCAATTAACCATATGCACCATGGTCTCCCCTATGGACCATCCGCACGTCCTGGCTACTTTACGAGAGATGCCCAGTTCCGCACTCGGTGCGTTCGTGGCCAGGTCATCCTCTAGCCCCCGCCAGCAGAAGGGCCACGGAGTCGGCACGTCCAACGTCCGATCTCGTTGTCGCCCGGCGACAACCCAGGGGACGTCACTCAGTATATTGCGCTCCCGAGTGACCAGAGGAGCTCCACCGAGATAATACCCCATCTCGGCTTGGGGTCGTGATATACACGCACCCACAAATCCAGTCAACACATGAAAACTCAGTTTTCATAAAAGTCACATGAACATGAATGCAATACACGAAAACTCAGTTTTCTATTTACAAACATGTCATGTGTGCAATATGCAATGAACCAGATCAATTCTCACAACCAATGATCAACTCCCAAAATCACAATCAACCAAAATATCCAATATCCAAATCCAAAACCACAACATAACCGAACTCCAACAAATATCCAATCACAATTAATCACACACAACAAGTACTCCGATCAATCCAACCACCCCCGAACTCCTCGGACTCAGTCCGGAAACCAACCAGGATACATATATAAATAAAAGCAGTTAATTGCATAAATATAATTAAATCTCAAAGAAATGTTTAGGAAATACTTACAGCGCTTTAAAACAATCTTACGAAGGTTCCGAGGCACTAGAAATCACCAAAGCTGCAAATTCGCACAGTGTAAAAACACTGGCCGAAATGTAGTGAAATGAGAATTTTTCACGGTTTCAAACGGAGACTCGAAATTTATAGGGTAGGGCCTATGGAAGGTGGTGAATCTAATGGTGGTAGTGGTTTGCCGAGAAGAGTGGCGGAAATGGGTGGTTTTTGGCTGGAAAGGTAGAATCGGATTTTGGTCTCGCACGACCGGCTCCGGCGATGGATCGGGGCTAGAAATGGGTGGAAAAGCTTGGTATTGAGCCGGTGATGAAGTGGCTAGGAGATGGTGGCCGGAGATGGCCGGACGGCGGCGGAACGGAAGAAGAACCACCGCGGCTTCGAGGGGCTCGTGGCGGCTAACGGCGGCGTTAGCCGGCCGGATATTTATGGTGGAAGGTCGCCGGCGCACGGGGGAGCCGATGGTGCCGGCGGTGAGGTGCACGGCGGTCGGGAGGCTGGGCAACGGCAGTGAACCCGTGAGCAGCGGGGAGAGAGAAAGAAAGAAGAGAGAGAAGGGAGAGAGGGTCGGGGCACGCGGGGGAAGCAGGGGAAAAAGAAAAAAAAGAAAGAAGAAAAAGGAAGAAAAGGAAAAAGAAGAGGAGAAAAAGGAAGATCCAGTCTTTCAAGCTGGGTCCAAAAAAAAATCCAACAAAGACGAAATTAAAACCAGAAGCTAAATAAAATATTTCAAACACAGTGAAATAACTTAAATGCGACAATAAAAATTAAAAACCCAAAAAATAAATCAATTAATCTTAAAATGCATTTTAAAAGCTAAAACAGCAAATAAAATTTAAAAACTCATAAAATAATTTTCACAACATAAAATATTAAGAAATAATATTTTAAAACTCCCAAAATTTAAAAATAAGAAAAATAACCACAAAATAAATTAAATAAATCCTCCATTAAAATACACTAAAATCCGGAATGTTACACACACTACTTACCCTATGATAAGGATCAGGAAAAAAAATACTGGCATGCACTTGAGGGAGGGTGTTGAGGAATAATCTCACATTGCCTGTAGATAAGATCTTGAGCATGTTTATAAGGAATGAGCAATTCTTTCTTGTAGAACCGGTTTTATGAAATGAGTTAGGCTCATGAATTTTTTCATGGTCCTAGAGCAGAGGTCCTGAGTTTGAATCTTGACTCTACTATTCCACGTGTTGGATTATCAATCGAGGGAGAGTCTAGCCCACACATAAAGGGAAGTATTAAGATATAAAATAAATAATAAAATTTACATATTCTCATCGGTTTAAGTTTTTGGGATAAGTGTTAATTTTACCGTATAGATATCATTCTAAGTTAGTAATTATTTGTGCATGAATAAGCACCATTTTTTCATCTTTTTATGACTACAAACTATAGTGGCACAATAATATAAAAATATATATGCATCCCAAAAGTGTAGCATAATTATATAATTGTGTTAATTGCTTCATCATGCAATGCATGCTTGTTTGGTATAAAAATATATCCTTCCTTTCAAACTTCGTTACCCATCTAATTTATTCCTCCAATCAGCTTTTATTTGCACCAATCTTTTTATTATTATCATCATCATCATCAAACTGGCTTTAGGCATAATTGACAATATAAGCTTATGTGACATCACCCCATTAATTAGCAAATACATATGTATTAATTAAACATTATAAATATTAATGTAATCTTTAATAAATAGTTGTTCAATGTTTTGGTACAAGTACTGTCCCCATTTCAGCTCCATCTCTCAAGTAATATTTACGAAATTATTGGTAACGTATATATAAATATAAATATATATATATATATATATATATATATATATATATATATATTTCATTTTCAATAACCTATTTAATTTGGTTGACCCCAAGCCAAGAGTAGGTGGAAAGAAAGTTCATGCAATAATCAGAAGGGTTTACATCCACATGATGTTGATCTTCGATTACATGTTAAGTATAGATTGGATCAAAAGATTGAAAATTTCAGATTATTTCTAGCTTCCCATTGACCTTGTTTTTTTTTTTTTTTTTGGTCTAAGCTATAATCTTTTTAGAACAAATATTAGAGTAACAATGTACTATAAAATGCCACATTAGATTAGGCCTCGTTTATTTTAAAAAATTATCTCAATTCATTTCATTTCATTTCATTTCATATCATCTAATTATTATAATTTTTTTAAATTCTTAAATAAAATATAATAAATAATTTAATTTTTTCAAATTTTAAAACAAAAATAATATTAAAAAATAATATTTTATTTAATTTTCAACTTTCATCTTATCTCATTTCAACTCCACTCACTATTCAAACCTCTTAAGAGTCCACACAGTTTGAAACAACCAATAATAGAATATCAAGTGTTGGAGGCTTGACCCAAAAAATTTTTAAAAACTAAATTTTTTAATATTTTTTATAAGATAAATTCTAGAAAATCTCATCTCCATTCCTTCAGTTTTTCTTTTTTATTTCTTCATTAAAATTAGATTTTCTGATCCTTCATGTTATGCAGGGATCATCTCACACTATCTATTATTAAGAGGATTATGAAAATTGGAGAAATCTGAGCGGTAAATTACCAAATAGTATTATTCTATTTTAATGATGTCATTGTGATTTATTAGAAAAATTAAAAAACACAAACGTCAAAAAAGGCCGATAGAAGAAATATAGCAATTCAGTCTTTATTTTTTTGTATTTTTGGACGTTATTTTAATTTGAAAATATTTTATATTTTCTTAATAAATTAGGTATAATGTACCATGCCAAGAGGATCATCTAATATAAGAGTTGAGGGTCATGAATGGTACGTGAACCGACACGTTTTAATTTACTATTAACATTTGATGTGATATGGGCAGAAACCCCACTAGTAATCAAACATGTTGAAAATTGGAAAACAAGATATATATGGTCACCTCTAATTAATTTATAAAATCTGTCTTCGATATTTATGACTAATTGTGTTCTTAAATATTCTCGATCATATCCTTGTGAAAAACGATCTTTTTTTTTTTTATATAATTATCTGTCTTAAATATTGTTTATAATTAAGAAAAAAAAATGCATCAATCATATGATTTCACACTGAAATACATAATAACAATGGTTAACATTAAATACTGTAAGACAAATTATTTATGTTTATTTATCTAAGTTTCCCGTTACATAAAATATTTTAAAACTTCAACATATAAATGTAGAGTATTTTAGTTTTGTAGAAAAAATATTATATAGCGCATAGGGAACGCTCAAAATTGTATTGAATTATTCAAAGCATGGGAAATGCTAATTATATTCAATAAGAAATGATATTTGTAATCGTGGAGTGCGCAAATTAAAGCCGTGCAATCTCTTTAGAAAAAATGAGTAAATATGAAATTTACGTGAAAATAAAATTTAATTTTTTAATAGTAAACTCTACTCTTTTTCAAAATAATTGTACGACGCTTGCATAATTCACGACTGTATGTAATATTACTTTATAAGCAATGAATTAAAAACCATGTTCATACCATCGAACATCCATGCATATTTTTTGTCCCTGCTTTTTGTTTTGCCATCACCTACCTTCTTCAATGCATTTATGTGCTTTGTAGGTGACCAACGCATCATTGTTTGGTAAATTTCAGATCAAATTACTAGACTTTATATCTTGTTAAAGACAAACAAACATCAACCTAATCAGTAAAAGGGAAAAAACACATCAACCTAAATGATTATAATTACCCTTATGGGTGTAATTGTGATTATTTAATAGCTTTTAAAGAAGTTAATTCTTATTTTTTTTATTTTCTTCTTAATCCTTAATTTGCAAGTGAAGTACTAACCTAAAAGAGATTTGGAAAAGTTCCTAAATCCTTCTTTTTACTCTGTTATAGTAAAGTTCCTAGATGAGTTTTCTATCTAGACATATATTTTTCTTGTCTTTCGTGTGTGTAGTACTCCGAGTGTGTTGTGTTATGTTGTGTCTTTTTTATCCTTCTATTATGTTGGTTAGTATGTTGGTCAGGCTGGCCTTGTTTGGTGATCTCGAGCAAGAGTTATTTTCTTACAATGCTCAGAATTTTCAAGTAATGTGCCATCGAATTGTAAAGTTTAATGTTTGTTAGCCGCAGACATGTATTTGTTTCATACATGATCAAACTATATAGAGGATAAAAAGTCTACATTGTTTGCTAATCAAAGGCATTGGGCAACCCCAAAGTCAAAATGGTAATTTTGCATCAAACACAAATTACTATTCACATGTCTATAAACTTTTTTTTATAATAGAAGGATATATATTGAGAGAGAGAGAGAGAGAGAGAGAGTAACAAAGGTGGACATTTTGATATTGTTGCAGAGATGTAGCTATGTGGTTCCATCATGACAGCGTGCCCCATGCCATAATTTTTCTCACATGAAACCTGCTGCATTTCCCAATTAAACAAACAAATCGTGGCCTTTAACGACCCATCCCTCCAACATGGCCCGATACCACACCATAAACAAACACCGCCCATCTATATTTATGGGTACGTACGTATGTATCAATTAATGCTGGTTTCGTTTAAGGGTATTGCATGCTTATGGTGTTTACATTATACACAAGAAAACCAACCACGACGGATGAATATTCTATATATATAAATAATTTTATTTAAAAATGTTTACATTACGCATAGAACTGTAGAAATAAATTGGAGAACTGAAAAATCGGTTCGAACCGGTTGGTTTAGTCCAGTTTTGGATCGGTTCTTCCATTTTAAAAATCGGTCATAATCGATCTGGTCTCAATTTTATGTTTTTTCGGACAAGATCAGTTCGCATATTTATATAGTTTCAATTAATTTTTTAATATTATATATAATATTTTTCATATTATATATAATTTTTATAAATAATAATTATATATGAAATAATATTATATTATAATTTATAACATAAACTTTTAATCTTAAACATAAACGTTTATTTGATCATATGTTTTAAATAATAAATATATATTAATTATATTTTATGGCTTAATAAATTATCAATATATTCCTTTTGATAAATATATTAGTAATACTAATATACATTAGTATATTAATTACTCTATTATCACTAACATATAGTATTAGTATTATACCAATAGTATTACTATATACTAATAGTATTAGTGTATTACTAATATTTATATATATATATATATATATATATATAAGTATAAGAGATTAGATATTTAATATTTATTAAAAATTAGAAAATTGAACCAGAACCTGTAAAATCGAAAGTATCGGTTTAGGAGGATAGCCGATGCGGTATCGGTTATTGAAAATGTAAAATCGGTGTATACCGGTTCGATCCTAAAATTTGTCTAAAACAGGACCAAACCGAACTACTTATACCCCTAATCACACATAATTTATATAATATAATTTGATTTTAAAGATAAAATTTTGAATCTTATATTCAAATCAAATTATGCATGTATGGTGCTAATGTCTTTTATATTATAAATATATATGTGCGCGTGAGAGAGAGAGAAAATGCATGATGAGATCAATTAACAAGAATACATATGAAATCTATGGTTTTTTATGTTGTTCATGTGACTCATCATGTATTAGTAGGGATTGTACGTGAGTTTTGTACAAGAGTACCGTTATAGTTACAAAGAAAATATATTAAATTAATTTGATTTTACATGATAAGTTAGATATATTTTATAATAAAAATAATTTTATAATTTGACGAATTAAATTAATTTATGAAATTATTTTTATATAATTTTTTTGAAATTAGAGTTTTTTTTTTTTTTTACAAAAAAGAAAGTAGCCTGTAGCTAGGTAGGTAGGTTAAGGTCAAGTACGTACGTACACCTTGCGTGGGATCACATGCAAGTCATTATATATGGGGTTTTGCTACACAACCTCTTACTATTCATCCACACTCCACACTCCACATTTTTTAATATTTTTTAATATTTTTTTTAAATTTTTTTTTGAATTTATTTTTTTTTAAATATTTCAAATTTTTTATTTACTATTCATATAAAAATTATTTAATAAAAAAAAATTTTAAAAAATTTTAAAAAAAGATGGAGTGTGGAGTGTTAGGAGGTTGGGAAGATTTATTGTTATATATGTATCACTCGCTAGCTGATCATCAAATCGATCGGCCTAACTCTAGTACATGTACGTCCTCAACTATTAGGTTTCGTTTGGTTCCTTAACCAAATTCATCTCATCTCACTCATCATTACAACTTTTTCAAATCCCAACACAAAATATAATAAACAATTCAACTTTTTCAAATTTTAAAACAATAAAAATATTCAAAAATAATATTTTAACAATATTTTATTATCTAAACTCAACTCAACTCAACTCATTTCAACAACCAAACGCACCCTTAATGTTACTATAAATTATTAAGAGAGACAGCTAAAGATTCTTATGCTTTATAGTATGTGTATTTATATATATATATATTAAAAAGGTGTATTATTTGCCATAATATAGGCGTATTATTTGCCATAGGACAATTGCATTGATTATCACTTAGAACACAACCATATAATTATTCCACGAAGTTAACGTACCGCAAAGGACTTATGGTTCCCCAACTCCAATATATATATGGTAGAGCATGCAATTGCGCAGAAGCTTCCATCGATCTCTTTAGATGATCTCATTTATGGATTAAAAGATTCAAATAATAAAAAAGATAGATACAACATATGAATATTATGACTTATATTAAATATTGTTCATAGACATTATAGACATAACATTAAAACAATATGATCTATATTTTAAATAGTAGAAGATATTTAAGAATATTGTAACACACCTAAAGCACGTATTTCAAGGGTTGGGGGGGGAGCCATTGCATCCAACCCGCCCGCCACCCTCCGGTCAAGTGCCCCTAGCCTCAAGTATCTCTCTCTGATAAAATTTTGCTTTGTTTTCAATTATTCATGCAAAAGCCACCCCCATGGCAAATTTTGTTTTTCATTATTCATATATCTTAAATTTCTCATATTCTACCTCTCTTGCTAGTGGGTCGTGGGTGGTGGACAGACGATACAAGAGGCCAATCCGTCCTCGACATCCGGACGGAAACACCCAACCACATGAAGCGCCGCAAGGGGCTGCCCGCCTGGGAGGTGTGGATAGCCCCCCTAACTTATTTCCTCTTTCTCTCTCCACACGCATACCTACCCACATATGCTATTGGAACCACAAATTAATCGACAACATGACAAAGAGAAAGAACAATAACAAAGACAAAGGATATTATTCCATAGGGCTCTAGATGCTATATTCATTTGTTTTGTTTTGTTGAAAAACAATAATAAAACCGACAATAACATCCATGGATAAGAACTCTCATTTCAAACGAGAGAGATAGACACGAAGTAGAACTTTTAATTATAGTTATTAAATATTTAATATTGTCAAAAAAAAAACATTGTCATGTTTATCTTTCCCATTTGGAACTTTCAAATTTATGCAATGAGTTTTTGAAAAACTTTTCATTATAATGTGATTGTTATACTATCTTTCCTATTTATAACTTTGTAATCCCTTTCTTATTTTTAGTATATATTTGAGATTGTGGTGAGAAATATAATTTATAAATTTAGAGCTTATAGCTTATAATTCAAGTAATAAGTTCTACTATTAAAAATTTATTTACTATTTGATAACTATATATTTGAAACACTTTCAAACGTTTTACGTTTGTTTGGAAAAAAATTAAAAAAAATATTTTTTGAGGTAGAATGATGATTATTTGAATTTTTAAAGATTATTTAAAAATTATATGAGTATTTTCATCCATTGATAGTCTTTTTAAAACTCAAATTACGTTTTGCATTATTCGAAAAAGCACGTTTGAAGAAAAACATCAAACATACTTTTTGGCTTATTTGAGATTAAAAGTGATTTAATATGTAACACTTAAATAACCTAATTTTTCTATTTAAGAACTTTTAAAACTATTTAAGTATTTTGTTTAACCCCAAACAGACCCTTAATGTGATTGCACTTTTTTGGGTGTTTTGTTTATTTTATTTTCAAATTGTGTATAGCATTACATCCACGTCACTTAAATGATAAGATTTAATTTGTTATATTTAAAATTTAAAATTTAAAATTTATCTTTAAATTAAATTATATCCTATAAACATTTTTTTTTATATATGTTATCCACGTCAATTTATAAATAGGATTTTTCTAAAAACAATTCTAAAAAATATAAAACAAGGCGTAGAATACACGGACCGTTAGTTTGGTTCCGTAACGGGAGTTAAAAAAGAAACGGAAAGGTCAACCGATAAGGGCAAAACGGTAATATTAAGAAACACGAAAAGTCTCTGGTTCTAGTTGAGATTAAACAAAATGGAAAGATAAAATTAGTTGTGATTAATTAGTGATAACCAGAGATTAAAAATTAAGAAGCTTTTCTTTAGGTTAGTTCGTGAATTCGATTTAATAAAGGCTTCAAGTCCGAGTCTCTGAGAGAGAGAGAGAGAGAGAGAGAGTAGAGTGTTGTGTGTGTGTGTGTTTGTGGGGGATAAAAAATCGAAGCATCCGAGTGAGCGTGTCTGGGGAGTGAGGACAGGGAAGAAGATAGTGAGCTGCGCGTGATTTTCACTCTGGGTACGTCAATATCTGGTTTTCCAACTCCTTTTCTGGGTTCTGTTGAGTTTCTGTTCGGCTCCCTGGAAAGTTTTCGGAATCTGGAGTTTGTTTCTGTTTTGGTGGGTAGGTTTTTATAGAACTGGTAAAAGGGTCTTAAAAGTTTTGGGTGTTTGAAAGCCTTTGATAGGTTTTCATCAGCTGATGATAATTTTTAATCTTCTTAAAACATAATTCTGAAAATTTATGTTGGGTTTTGCCTCGAGGTGTTTGTAGCATGACATTTCAATTTGTGTTCTGCTACTTTTAGTGGCTAACATTTTTGGGTTTTTTGCTTATAACTGAGATTTTGATTCCTTTTACCGCTTTTCGTTTAAATTGTCTGGTTTATTGCTTAGTTGGAAAAAAATGAATCATTTTTATGTTGCATTTCCAATATTACAGCTTTTTTTTTTCTAGATTTGATCTTTGTATGTTCTTCACTGATCTATGAAAGCTTTAGGAGCGGAGGAACGGATCTTCAATCAGTTACAAGGCATACGCACCTAGTCTCTTTGCTCTATAATATGATGATTTTTAAGTTTCAAGGTTTTTCCCCTAGAAGATTCCTTCTCTTAACTTGTCGTTTTCTTCTAAAACACTGATTTAAGGATGTGTAGCAATTTGATTCAGTATAACTGTAACCAACTGTATAGAATTCTCCCAGGTTATTGACTTCTAGATATTGAGCCTGCATTACGTATTTTTTTGGTAAAAATTCTTTTTTTCTTCTTTACCTCTTTTCTCCTGTGAAGGTTTTTCAATTAATAAATACGGAGATGGTTCACAAAAATGTTACTTTAATTGTTTTGGTGGATGCTTTTTGGCTGGGAGAAATATGCATCTTGCTTTACCCTGTGAGCGTAATTCTTTCGGATAGATTCTCCATTTAAATTACATTGTACCGAATAAGAAGTTTATTTGAATTAATGGTCGTTTAGAATTCTGGATCGGGTTTAAAACCAGCCAAAAGATGATTCTGATAAAAGCCTGGTATTTTATGCTGCTTTAGGTCCATGTCAGCCTTCTTTTCTGAGAATCTATTTCTCTTGCTTTGTGCTTTTCCCCATCTGTCGTCTTTTCTCTTTTCTTTCTTTGTTATCAAGCATGGTGATCAGAATTTGAATAGCTGATTTTGATTTGCAGTTGTACTTGAAAGCAAGAGTTTGTGATCACTGATCATCCTTTTACTTAAAGTGGATTAAAATATATGTAACCATATTGAAGATATATGACATCTGGGATTATCAGTATATTGGAGTAAATGTCGTTCCGAAGTATAGTTCGTGATGTAAGGGACGGATTAGGAAGCTTATCAAGAAGAAGTTTTGAGGTAAGGCTGCCCAGTCATCACAGGGGGAAATCACATGGCTGGGTCCATGAGTTGCATGATCAGCCTTTGGTAATCCAGAACAGCCGTTGGGCAAGCCTCCCACCTGAGCTTTTGCGTGATGTGATCAAAAGATTGGAAGCAAGTGAGAATACATGGCCTGCTCGGAAGCATGTTGTTGCATGTGCTGCTGTCTGCAGGTCCTGGAGGGAAATGTGCCAAGAAATTGTCAAAAATCCTGAATTCTCGGGGAAGATTACCTTCCCTGTCTCCCTAAAGCAGGTAAGATCTTTGTGATCTTTTATCTTGCCTATCAAATGAATACGCACCATGATTGCTTAAATATCTCTGTCTTAACGTTGTTACTTGGTTTCTATATCTGGAAATTTACAGTACTTCATTTTAGAAAAGAGGTCTTCTACGATAGTGGGCTGACAACTGACAAGGTTTTAATTATTATTTATTTTATTTTATTGTTTATAGCCAGGGCCTAGGGATGGAACCATTCAATGCTTCATTAAGAGGGACAAATCAAATTTAACTTACCACCTTTTCCTTTGTCTTAGCCCTGGTAAGCACAGCTTCCTACACTTTGACTCCGGCTAATATTTTGTTGATTTCATATGAACTCCCTTGTTTTGGGATTGATTGGAATCTTATAGTGATGTTTGCTCTTACCTTACTATTGCTCTATAGTTTTCAATATAATTGACAGTTTTGTAAAATGGCATTAAATGTGTTCCGATGCAGCTCATATCTCTATGGTTTCCGTATTTGTTAAGAACATTTGTGATATTTAGATTGGACTGCAATTACCTTTTTTTATCAGTCATGATTGATGGTCAATAATTATAATGAACTCTTCTTTGCAACTGTAATACTGAAATATTTGTTCAGAAACAGCCTTGACATCCTCCCAAGTATCTAAATGCTGGATTAATATGTATTTGGCATGCAAGTTTTCTTTCTGTGGGTGTACCATCCTTTGAAATGAATTTGCTGTAGTATTCACTAGGGTCAGCTGAAAGAGGGAGGCAACCAAGGCAACTGCATCCACTTCCATGAGATGACCTCCAAAGAAGGAAGAAAAATAAAGGCCCCAAAATGGAAGTGCTGGCTATTTGGGATAGAAAAGATAATTTTAATTGAAGTTTATCAATTCCCCCCCCCCCCCCCCCCCAAAAAAAAAGAAAAGAAAAGAAAAGAAATCTACCCATAAATATAAACAATTAGCAAACAATGTTAAAAGAGAATAAAAAGGCAAAAAAATTTCCTATTTTTTTTTTTTCTAAATGTAGCCTTTATATACCATTAATTATTTGTTTTCCTTGATACCTGTATATGTCACAATAGTTTCTCCTCTTATTTTTACATCATGCAAAAAATACTTTCTCTTCCTTTCCTTCAAATCAATCATTTTTTTTGATAGGTTCCTTCAAATCAATCATAATACTTGTAATCAACCAAATTCATTTTAGTTCAATATGTAATTTTCTAATGAAGTCTTGTGGTATTGGGTACAGACTACAGTAACTGTAGACCCACTCTGTATGGGTTCCTGAACGGCCACGAGATGAACCACATTAGGTTTATAAAAACTTCATTCCGCGCACTTCATGGACTTCAAGTTGTATTCCAGTTGCAATATTTTGAGCTGAGCGTTTGCATCAAGCCATATCTTCTATGGGCTGTGCAGACTGCAGTCCTTTTGTGTTGACTTGAATATCTACTACATATATGATTGAATTAGTTTAGTGCTTGCATCAATTATCTATGCCCTGTGATTGCATCTTTATTTTGTAGCTTGCTGGCCAACCCTTTTCCATATAAAGAACTATTTCTTTCCTTGTATGTGTATCAGCATCTTCCCTGTTGCATTAGTGGTTATCGTTCTCTCCGGGATGTGCTTCTAACCAATCTATGGACCTGCAGCTTTGCTTGTTGAAAGCGGGAAGTTTCTTCTCTCTGCGAGACGGACCCGGCGAACAACTTGCACAGAGTATGTGATTTCCATGGATGCCGATAACATTTCAAGATCAAGCAGCACTTACATTGGTAAACTGAGGTAGGTCTTGTTCAACCTTGTAATTCTTTCTGCAATACAATTCTCTTAAATATCTTGAACTGGGACGAACTCCATATTGCAACCCCCCCCCCCCACTGGGGGCCCAAAAAAAAGAACGGAGATAAATCAAGGGGAGGAGGAAAATATGGATGTTAAGCACTAAAATAAAATGCAGCGCTGAAAAGAATATGTTGGCAGTGGATTTAGGCAGGCAGTTGGAACTTTTGATTTATTTCAAAGTCATTGACACACTTGAGAGATGTGGGGACCTGTAATTGATGACACGTATATCAACTTGCCTCTTCTCCCTTCTTGAGTTCCTCCATGGGTTTGCTTATAGGCATGAGAGATCTTCTGGTCAAATAACCAATTAATACAAGTACCAGGGAATAATAAGTAGTCTTCTTAGTAGATAAAACCTATTGTCTAATAAATTGCTGCCACACCTTTGTTCCATTGTGTATATTTTTGAGTTGTTCTTATTGAGATTATACTGGGACATTTGTGTGTATTACCGTACTTTGAGGATAGTTATGTCTTATCAGATTATTAACAATGTTTAAGCTATTTTTTAATTCTTAAGTACATAAAGCTAGCCTTATAGGTTATGTTTGAATGAGCACTTTTCAACATGAATAGAGCTATTTTTTTAATTAGAAAGTAGAACTATGAAGTTGATCACTTATCAAAAAAAAAAAAAAAAACTTTGAAGTTGATGAATTTGATGATTTTTTTCCTGCGAACCACAACTTTTGCCTTATGTAAGGATTTCAAGAAATATCAAGGAATGTAACTTCTATTGTATAATCTCATATAAAGCTGAATTGTATATATTGGGGTCTTTTTATGCTGTGATTTATAAAGCTGTGACATAGAAATGTATATATGAATAATGATATATATATATATATATATATATATAGTCTTTTAAGGATTTGATTGCAAGTTTATTGCATGACAAATGCATACAAAGACCATTCTGCCTATGCCCTTTCACCGTCTATATCTATAGATGTCTCTGTTAGATTGTAGTCATAACTTGTCTGGTTTTCATATCCTGGACATCCATTCCTGGGCTAATTAAGCTTTAGTGCCACTGATAAGGGGTATTTGTTGCACATCAGATCACCATATTAGATGCATTTCTTTGAGTGCATCTATAATTGGTTTCCGTGCATCAAATTTCAGATTAATGCATGTATAAATTTGTAAGTTGTTGTGTAGCCTCTTATTTATATTGGCACCCTCATTTGGCATATGATCCTTTATTAGATTTGTTTCTTGTCTTTTAGCATTTACACCATTATAGACGTAGAAACTGAAATTTAGTGACATTATCTAATTATCAAAGTGCTTCCACCTGAATTAGTATGATGACCAGAACCCACCATATTCATCGTGGTAGTAGCCTTCACTTTATAATTTCTCGCCTGTGGTGAAGTTGATACCACAAGTGACTGACCATGTATCTATCTCTTCTATTAAAATGCTTACTGGTCTTTATTTCAGGTCAAATTTTCTGGGCACCAAATTCATAGTTTATGATACACAGCCTCCCTACAACAATGGGCAGTTGTCCCCTCCTGGCCGAAGCCGTAGGTTCTATTCAAAAAAAGTTTCTCCAAAGGTCCCCACCGGTAGCTACAATATTGCTCAGGTAATATATGAGCTCAATGTGCTAGGCACTAGGGGTCCACGCAGGATGCAGTGCACAATGCACTCAATCCCTGCCTCAGCACTTGAGCCAGGTGGCAGTGTTCCTGGCCAACCTGAGCTCCTCCCTCGGTCCCTCGAAGACTCATTTCGGAGTATTTCCTTTTCAAAATCAATTGACAACTCGACTGAGTTTAGCAGCTCTAGGTTCTCTGATATTATTGGGTCCCGTGATGAAGATGAGGGAAAGGAGAGACTCTTGGTTCTCCGAAACAAGGCACCAAGATGGCATGAACAGTTGCAGTGTTGGTGTCTCAACTTCCGTGGCAGGGTGACTGTTGCCTCTGTTAAGAACTTTCAACTGATTGCTGCAACACACCCTGCTGCTGGTGCACCAACACCATCACAGCCTGCACCAGCACCAGCACCAGCACCAGCACCATCACAACCAACTCAATCCGATCATGATAAGATAATTCTGCAGTTTGGTAAGGTTGGCAAGGATATGTTTACCATGGATTACCGATATCCTCTGTCTGCATTTCAGGCTTTTGCCATTTGCTTGAGCAGCTTTGACACTAAGTTGGCATGTGAATAGAAGACAAACAATTTGGTGAGAAATAGAAATTCTAGATGGTAATCTCTTTCTTCTTTTTTAGGGTTTTATAGGATGGGGGTGTTTGTATGCAGTCGTATTATTCAATGCCCTCGAAGAAGTGCAGAACAATACTCATTCACTGGACGATCTTTTTTTCTTCCCCCCTTTTTCCCTTTCTTTCATCCATGTTTGTTTGCTTCCTATGGTTCCATTGTCTGTCTTTTGTTATTAAAACTAAGTTTCTCATACAGTCATGACAGTTGTTTAATCTTTGTTAGGTTCCTATCTTATGTTTGATGGTTGTATTGTCAGTCTTGACCTTTTTACGTGCAATTCATGAATTCTATCAAAGTAGATAAGTGAGCCAAGTGGATGCACTTTGGTTAGTCATGCACTGTTGGTTTTGTGATATTATGAAGTTCACTATATCTACTTTCTGCTAAAGCCCTTGTGTTGCTTGTTGGATTTACGACCAGTCAGAGTCAACAATGCCTTAAAAGAACCAAAAAATTCCTACACATCCTTTTGTCTGCGTTATAATGCAATTTTCTTTGCTGGAGGAGTTTTTCTGACGATACTCGTAGCCATGCACGCAATTTTCTCTCTTCTTCCTATAATTTTGTTCTTTTTCTTGGATGAATGAGAAGTTCCACTCTACCATGATAAAAGTGTTCTATGAAAGTTTTACATATAAAAGTGGTAAAATTGGCCGGAAAAATATCACATCGAGTCACTTCTTCATAGAGCTATAAATTTTTTTCTTAATTTAATTGGCTAATGAGTGGTACCAAAAGGAAACTGGAAACGGAGCTGAACCCAGGATACATGCAAGAAGTCAAGGATTCCTATGAGCGCCCCCCCCCCCCCCCCCCCCCCAATCTACCACTGGGGTCAGGCCCCTGGTTCTGTTGTTGCTCGGCTTAGAAACCATGCATAGATTTGTTGGCATTTATTTTGAAAAAGATTGGAATCCATAGTTAAAAAGAGATACGTAAAACTTGCACACTCATTCCGAGTGCTATAGAAGTCATTTTCCTGACAGGAAAATTTTTTTTGGCACACTGTATATTTCACTAAAGAGTTTTCGAAGCTAAAGAATCTGCTTTTGTTCCTTTTTATGCCTAGATATCAGTGTATTTATTTCGAGCTTTCAAACCCCTTAAATTTGTTTTGCTTATAAATCAACTTTTTTTTCTGGTTCAAAGGGAGGAAGTGGCCCGGCATGTGAGGTAAAATAGAAAAGTGGAACTCAAAGTAAAGAAGCATTAAAGAGGGTGGTCAAAAGCACTTTAATTGCAGAGAACATTATGGTTGAAGGACTTTGACTTCACTGTCTAGGTGTTGAAACAACTCGATTATTGCATTTTGTTTTTTTAACTAAAATAAGTACCATTCAAAGAGCCAAAGTTGCATACTCGTGCATGGTGATCAATACGCAGCCTCAAATCTCAGACGAAGAAAACAAAGCCAGCGACACAAAAAAGTTTCCGTTATATATGCAGCAAACGTACGTACGTTGTCCTAGACAAATTTATATACAAGGGCGATCGACATGACTTACAAACACGACGGGACTGTACGCTATAAAGAAAAGGACTGAATATTGAGCCTTGGGGCTCGGCGGTCTACCGAACGCCTGACAGACTTGCGAGAAGTGAGCACTGTTTGCCATCCTAGCTAGCTGACGGAAGTGAGCATGCGCCAGCGCACGTCAACCTGCACCTCAGAACTTTGATCGCAGGTTCTTGGCTTCTCATGGAGGCATTTTTATGTTCCAATCCTCTCTATCCATTAGGGTTACTCCGATCATTAGCTTCTGAGAATCCGAGATTTGGAATACGACGACTCCAAGCATTGGGGGGGGGGGGGGGGGGGGCAAAAGGGACTCAGAGCTCTCTCTCTCTCTCTCTCTCTCTCTCTCTCACAGAGAAAGACGCTCAATAAAGCACAAAGACATGAGAAGATATAAATATCTTTAAGTACGTATAACGTGATATTATATTGCGACTTTTGTGAAATATGTTATGTATTAAAAGATAGAATTCAGGTTGATCAACCATTCAGGTTCTAAGAAGGTGCATTGCACAATATCCGCGCCGGCTAACGCAAGCATGCATGCTCTGAGCATGCATCTCATTATATATATATAACTCAAAAGGTTGCATTAATGTTGTGGGAGGTTTTGGGTGGGAGAAAATTGCCTTCTCTTGTAGCATTCTTGTCGCATACCAATCAAAACAGATGTAAAATTGTATAAAAAAAATCAAAGAATGCTTACTGACTCTTGAGTAGTATGCAGTATGGTTTTGGGTTCAGATCAATTTTATCAGAAATAATTGCCTTAATTATAGGATTTTGAGTTGGGCAAGAATATGAGGAATACTATTCCACAAAATAATTACACAAAAACAATCTCACAAATTGTTGTGGTTTCATCTGATCTGTTAGATCTACTTTATAATAAAAGTAACTTTATAATCTGACAAATTACATCAAGTCACGTCAATTTGTAGGATTGTTTTTATATAATCATTTTGTGGCTAGAGCATTTTCCCAAATATATATATGTATATATATATATATATATATATATATATGCTACAATTAGGGCCTAGTTGGAGACATGTCTCTACCAATATAACAAGTTTAGGACAAAAATTGATCTGCCCTAGGGATCCACCTGGCATTCATGAAATCATAAAGATGATCATGAAGCTAGCTAGCAACTTGCTTTCAAAGCACCTTTCTCTGGCATGTACAAAAAGGTGAATGATCTCGTGGATCATGACTCAGAAGATTGGTGAAATTAGAATGATGGCCCTTTGATATCCATTTTTTGTGCGTGTTCATTATGAAATTGAGAGAGAGAGAGAGAGAGAGAGAGGGAGAGTGTTTGGTGGAGCACTAGACCTGATGGATCATTTGAATTACTAAGAACAGATTGATAAATAGTGGCTGACAATATGTAAGAATGGATTGCAATTGGATTCTCATAGTGGTCACTAGTGCAACATTCTAGATCAGGATAAACCACTTCGAAATTTATATTGGCCGGCTCCCTTTTCAGTGCTGCCAACATGGCCTACTACTAACTCATGAGCTTAGAAACGTTTCAAATATATATATATATATATCTATATATATATATATGTATCTATATATATGAGTGTCATGCCTCTATATATATATATATGTATAGATATGAATGCATTTGTTAGCTGCGAGTTTCTTATTTGTGTGGGATGCAAATTACTTGGGTAACCAAAAGAATATTCTGATGCCTGCTTTTTTTAGGTACTGGGCATGCATGCAAGTTGTTCCACCAAAGTTTTGGGGTTAGTTCAGATCATTAATGTACCATTTGAATATTCTGATTTTCATGATATATATCTACGCGCGCGCGGGCACATATATATATATATATAATCTTTCTTAGTTCTTGCGGTTTAAGACAAGGGATGAAACTCCAAGGAGTTGGCCCAAGTGGTGAAGACTTTGGTCAAGAAGTATTACTCCCTTCAAGGTCCAAGGTTTAGCATCTCATGGGTGTAAACAATTCTTTGGGGTCACATTCCCTAGTGAAAAGTCAGAAATTTAATCAGTTTCGTGTAGTGAAACTTTCGAGAGTGAGGTGCACGGGATCGAGATTTACTCTGCAAGTATAGATTCAAAGGGCCCTACCTTGGAGAGGTTCCCAACATAATATATATATATATATCTACTCTATTATAATAAGTGATTATCTAACTGTGAATAGTAATTTTTATTTTTTTCCGTTAACTTTTTTTATTTTTCCGTTAAGTCATGTTTTACTAAAAGGCCCTTAAAACTATTGACCATTTGTCGTGTAGTTCCATTGTAGGATTTAATGAAGGATCTTGTTTTAGCAAAAGGTCCTTAATACCCTTGACCATTTAACATGTAGCTCCTTTATAGAATTTAATAAAAGATCATGTTTTACCAAAAGACCCTTAATATTAAATTAAAAATATTTTATTATTATATAGAGAGTAAACAAATAATCAAATATAGATGCAGACCAATGCTTATACTTTGCTAAAATTTAGATTTTTTTTAATCTAATTTTTTTTATCTTTCTTTAATTTTATATTTTCTTTTCTCAGACAAATTAGCTACTTAATTTCTTATTTTTTTTATTTAAATTATTATGTCAAGTGCATCCTGGAGCTAACACACTCAAGACCGTTCCCTGGTGTGTGTGTATATATATATATATATATATCTTTCTATCTATATATATATATATATAAACGCATATTTATCGGTACTTTTCTCATCTAAACACCATGCAGCTTGGTTGAGGAACTTGAACCTTGACCAACATTAACTCAAGAATTAAACGCAGTCATTTTATCGGTACTTGAGTTGCAGCTCATTTATCAATATCGTCATGTTATTGTTTTGTTTGTGTTATAGCAAGTAGTAAAGGAGATCAGGATGAAGTCAAGAGTTCTAATCTCCGTACGTTGTTTTAGAAGAATAAAATAAGAGAGAAATGTACGCTAAATCTCCATTTCTCAATCATATTATATATACAATATAGAGATCGAGACACTTTTGAGACGAAATTACAGACCCCAAAAAGGCTAATTTGTGTATAATATATATATATATATATATATATATATATATATATATATCAGTCTGATTATCTTCTTATAATCTTGTGCAAACTCTTAAGATAATTTGGAATTAGTTTTTTCTAACACGATGATAATTTAGCAATCAATATCCCAACACTAAAAACGGAAGAAATTACACCAATCAACAATACTCTAGTAAAATATATATCTAAGTATAATAATAGTTGTGAAATGGTTTGAATTAAGATATTTTATTATATTTTAAAAAAAAATTAAATAAAAAAATTGTAAAATTAAATAATTATTTAAATATAATTTTTATTTTAAAATTTAAAAAAATAATAGCAATAAAAACAACAATAACATATTATTATATAGCCATTGCTTCAATGTAAGCAAAGAGTCTTTGAGGTAATATTGGGCCTGTTTGTGGGCTTTTGTAAGGAGCAATGCATTTTTAGAGTACCCAAAGCCCAACTTCTTGGACTTTAAATTCCGAATTCCACCAAACCCTAATTAGATTCTCCTTACTCTTCTTCCGTCCCCGCCGCCCCACACCCCCCCCCCCCCCCCGCCCTCTCTCTCTCTCTCTCTGTGCTGCCGTTTATGCGCTATCTGTAGAATGTGAAGGATCCCTCACCGAGTAGCTCGCTGGTCTTTCTCTGGTTGGGGTCTCAGGCTCTTTTGTGATGTTGAAAGAACTATTTTTTTGTCGATTTATGGGAGGTGTTTGCATTCAGCAACAACCAACCAGCCCTTAACTTTCCCGATGATGTACAACTCTAAACTGTATTGAGCGGTCCGCATGGTTTTTATTCATTTCTAGCCTTTACTCACCGCCATCACCTCCATCTACGCCACCCATTCTTTATATATATATATACATATATATATATATATATATATATTTATACACGCACATACATTTACACATCCATATTCTGACTCTGGTGGTTTATAAAGGCTTTTGATGAATGTCATTCACTTAAAAAACCGTGGATGATTCTGTCCAAAGCTATGGGATCTGATGGTTTTTTGACGCAGTGATTGACATGCATGTGTTGCAAAAGCAAACCCTTTCCTCTGTGTTTTAGCCTTTTAGGTAATTTCGCGGCTAGATTTGTATTGGGCTTTTGGGGTATGATTTCGGGTGTATAGTGAATGATGATATATGCACTTGGCTCTGAGCAGATTTTTACTGCATTATTGATGGAAATGCAGCCTAGAAAGCTGTATCTGACTCAGTTGATATCATTTACACGTTGTTTTAACGATGTTTTTGTTTGAAGTATAGCATCATAAAGCCTTGTACGGTTGAATTTTTTGATTGGGGTCTAACTAGATATTGGTAACTAGAGTTTCTCAGCTCACATTTGTGCATTGAATCATAGTAATTAATTAATGTATGAGAATATATTGTTGGGTTGGTGATGCTGTTATTTGCATCTTTGCAGTAATTGAAGCTTCTTTTTTTTTTTTTGTAAGTGTAGTAATTGAACCTTAAGTAGCTATAGAACTCTTTTTTATGTGTGAATGCATCCGCATTTGCCCAATGATGGAAAACTCAATTTATGGAGTGGTTACATCGATTTTCATTACGAGCCTTACTATCATCATCATCATCATCACTCTCTCTCTCTCTCTCTCTCTCTCTCTCTCTTTCTTTTCTTTTCTTTCTTTTTCATTATGGTGATTAAAGATGTGGAAGGGCTCTTGGTGAAATTCTGATGCTTATACCGACAATGACCTTATATAGCTATGAGATCTGAGGGCTATTAACATGGCATTTACATATATGCGATGCTATTTGAGTTTTAGATCTTCTCGTCTAAATTACCTTGTCATCTACCTTAGCTGGATGATTCCTTTATCCCGATCAATTTTAAATCTAATGTAGTGTAAACTCTATGAATCTTAAAATGCCTATTTTCTTGAAGTGGTCCACAATTTTACTTCATCTGCTACTATATGTTGCAGCTCACTTGTTTGATTTTTACGTGCATACATACCTCGTTCCCCCCCCCCCCCCCTTCCCTCCCCCTTTTTGGTTTAGATTTGTTGTGCATTTGAAGATGGTCACGTGTTTTCAAAATGCCTTACATGTAATTACTTATTGTAGGTGTTGCTGAACCTTTTTGTTGAAGGTAAAATACTTATGATAACTCTATGGTATGTATGATTGAAGCTTTACAATCATTTACATCACCCTGATGATGAGCACTCATTGAAGAGATGCTTTGATTTTTCATTATTAGCCTCCATCTCGACACCTGCTTACCATTTACTTGCTGCTGCTACTGCTTCTTCTTCTTCTTCTTCTTCTTCTTCTACTACTCCTCCTACTCCTTTCGCTGTTATTATTATTATTATTATTATTATCAGGTTTTGGTACAGATGGTGGTGGTTATTGTTCTTTACATAACCATTTGAGATGTTGAATGGCTTTCAATGAGAATCATAAGCTTCTTCTAGCTCTGAGATCTGAGGGTTTGAGCTCAATGCTTTTTTTCTTTAGCCCTGAAGGCATTGTACTTTTCAAGTTCTAGTTGAAGAAATTATTAAAATCTCTAGTATTCACTTCCCTACCTGAGCACTTGGTAGTTACTCGTAGGTTTGCTGAATATAGCCCATGGGTTTGGCCTGATGGATTCAATTCAGATCCATACCCCTCACCCATTTTGCCCAATGATGGATAACTTATTGAGTATTGAACGGTCGCATGGTTTTATTCATGGTTGGGCTTTTCGCACCATCAGTTCCCTTTTAAAAATGAAATTCCCCTTTGTGTGTTTGTGTGTGTGTGTGTAATGTGATGGTGTGAAGAGGTCTATCATGAAAGCCAATAGCTTTAACCGTAGATGATCTTTTCTAAGCTATGAGATCTGAGGGTGTTGCTTTTACACCAATCTCTTTTGGTCTTGTCAAAAATCTCTTATTTTGAGTGGTTAGTTCTTTCGGAGGCTTTCTGTTCCTCAATCAGTTCAAATGGATAAGAGAAAGGTCATGGTTGCGGTCGCTGTTGCTCAGGAGGAAATGAGGTGGTGGAAGATTGGTGCCGGGAATGCTTACATTCTGAGATATTGAGCAAGATATTTTTCCCACTTCCATGGACTCGAGGATGTTCTTTTGAAGGATTGTTGGAGGTCCCAAATAATGAAATGGTGCAATTTTCCAACCATGGGATAGACGCTTTTGCACATGCTAGGTGTTGAATAATGAAAGCATTGTTTGCTCTCCTGTTTTCTGCCATATTCTTCACAGGTTGGATAAACATAATGTACGTTGTATGTACTATTAAAAGGTTGTTATCTTTCAATTAATTAATGTAGTGAACTCTGGATTGACAAGTACACCATGTTCACCATTGAAATAAGGAATGTGTTGTTGAATATTCTTCTCATATCCCAGCACTGGTGCAGTGTACAGATCTAGTAATTGGATTTTGGGGGTGGAAGTGATGAAGTGTGTTGATGTTTCTTTCCTGTTTTTTCCAGCCAATCGATGTTCGTTCCTTATTAAACGGTGAAAGGTCCTTATTGACAGTAATTTAGTACGTTCGGGCCACGCAAAATTTAGCATGACCAATAATTTTTTCAAAAAACAGCATTTTGTTTTCAAAATTAGAAGAGGGAAAAAATTAGAGTAAAGGGATCATAATGATAAATCGAGGCCCAACTGTTATAGCAATCAATGATTATCTGTATGTCGAATGAATCAAGAAGAATCAATTGAATTTGAATCTTTGATCAGCACTTGCTCAATCTATTTTACAATTTTGAGAAGAGACATACAATCAATCTATTATACAATGAAAAATTTTATTTATCAATCTATTATACAATGAAAAATTTTATTTATCATCTTGATACATCACATATTAATTTTTTTTTTACTTTTTTATTTTACTAAATGTGTGGTATATAAATAATTATGAATTGAAGATTTCATTAAGTTTAAGAAAAATAAAATAAAAAATAATAAAAAAAGTTTGGTGCATAGTATGTGAGAATGTTCAATACAAAATTCATTTTTATTTTGAGTTTTGTTACTTATCATTTCATACACTATACTTATTTTTATTTATTTTTAATTATTTAATTATTTTATTTTATTATTTTTAAACTAATTACATTATTCTATTCATTATTCATATATCACCATTTAATAACAAAAAAAGTGTAGTGCGTGCGTGGGTAACGAATAAAATTTTTATTTTATTTTTTTTCTTTGAAGAATTTATAAGAATAAAAATAAAAAATCATGTTGGGTGCCGTAAAGATGATGTGCAGGAGGCTCAAAAGCTAAAACCTGCGTCAATGTCCGTCCCTGTACTGGTCAATGCGTGAGTGCTCAGTGCTTTGTAACGTTTATACGAAAAAAACAAACCCTCCTTACTATCGTTAACGAAACTCCCAATAAACCTTCTTCCCCCAACTGTCACATACACACAGAGTCACGGACAGTTCCACACAGAGAGACGGAAAGATGTTGGAGGCGCGGAGTCTGAGGAAGGCGGTGGTGCCGTCTGCGCTCATTGAGAATCCCTCTCCTGGAAACCTCCAGTCCACGCGTCTCGCCCTCCATGTATGCTCTTCTCTTTTTCTATGGTGCCATTTGATTCAATTTAATACTGTTTGTTGCCTCGGCAGGTTAGTGTGGACGGTTCTTCCTGTTGGGCCTACGTCGCCTCTGGTTGCCACATTTACAAACTCCAGGTACACAAACAGACGCTGCTCGCGTGTTTGTGCGATAGCGGCCACATTATATCGGGTTTAATCCGGTTCATACAGAAGTCGAGTGGATATGAATGCTTGCTTTTGGGTTTTGAACTTGGTGTAAAGCTTTAAGTGTTAATGAGTATTAGCCTTTTTTTATTAATCAGCTGTTTGTAAAATGTTAAACTTTGGCGCTAACTTTAATTTGTGTGCGCCCTACAAATGAAAGAAAAACCTTTAGTAGGGTTATTTGGGAACAAACTGGTGGTTTGTTTATCAGAGGCATTATTCTGATGGGTTTTTCTTTTTCTTTCTTGGATATGTTCCAAGTAATTTCTTTCATTTGATGTGTCGAGTGGGGAAGCTCTTCTAACAATGATTGTTATGGAAATGATTTATTATTGATATTTTTTTTAGATACCTCTGGAAGATACTTTTGTGAGCAAAGGAAAGGAAAGTCTTCTGATCCCTGTGCAGACTCAGGTATGAAATCATTTGCTATTGGCCATCTTCTTATAGGCTTGATATTACTTGACATGTCGGATGCATGTGACTCCATACCTGCTTCTTTTAATGTTCGTCTCTATTATTTTATTCATGTGTTAACACGCATCTATGATATGACTTCATTAAGCTTATGGACTCTTTCATGGCTAACCGCTGTCCCCATCGTTCAGAAATTCAGAGTATTGTGCTTACAGAAACTGAGAGTAAGTGGATCCTGCACTTTGCTCAAGGCCATTCGCTAATGTTGAAGCATGTCTTGCAGTGATACATTTGCTAATACTTATTAACTAGATTTGGTATTTTCAGGCTCTGGCTACTTAATGTTGGGAAGTGTAGATTCGTTTGGTCACCTTATCGTATCTAAACAAGATACAACTGGTAAAGGTAGGTTTCTCTTTACAATTAATTAGATGTTTATACTTTGGGTAATGAAGATTTTATGTTAAACCGTTGTGGCTTTCATCCATTTTAATTAAAAGATTATGAAATTTCATATTGCTTATCCTTTTTGCAATTTTTTGTGGGATTATTTGTTCAGCCACGCTTTCAGTTTGATAGGTAGCATACTTGAATTGCCTACCCAAAAATAAGTAGAAATATCTAGTTTTCTTTTGGGGAAAGTTTTTTTTTTTATAAGTAAAGGTTGATTGTTACTTATGTCAAGTTGGTAGTGGTGGTGGATACAGGCAGGTGGGACCTTCCTCAATATCGAATAGATCCTCTCCATTTCATTTGAAATGGATTGTATCCATTAAGTGTAAAATATATGATATTTAGTCATTTCAGTTGGCAACAGCACCCCTCCTCCAACAATTAAGCTAAATTTATTTAAATATATATGGTGGACCAATTTGTTTTCTAGTAACTGCTTTCCCCTCTTTCATCCTCCTTGTACTGGTGTTCTGTACGTGACTTGAGCCTAATATGCCAGTTTGGGTTTCTTCAAAGCTTGCTAGTTTGGATTAATTCGATTATTGATATTCCATCATGTCAAAAATTCATCAAGAACTCCTTCAGCTGTTATTAATGCAATCATGGACTTTTTGCAGCATTTTGAGTTCTGCACTCTTGTAAAGCTTAGTTTTTCAGTTTGAGGGATGCCAGTGTAATGCTGTATATTGAATACCATTTCAATTATTAAAACTATATGTATACTTCTTGCTTTCCTGCTGGCTTTCAATTCATTTCTATTTTGTATTTTAATCTTTTTTTTTTTATAAGTAAAACAAATTATATTACTCCAAAGAATAGGCCTAGCCCAGTATATACAGAAGAAAAAGAGAAAAAAAGACATTCCTAACTAGGAGGGTGCGATAGAAACAAGGAAATCATGAAAGGCCATGCCATTAAAATCAACAGCAGTGGACCAAGTACATAAAGTGCTATAAAATAAAGCAATAAGTTCCTCTATCGATCTCTCCTTTTCCTCAAACGTGCGCTCATTACGTTCCTTCCATAGACACCACAAGATGCACATTGGAATCATCTTCCAAACTGCTGAAATTTGATGTACCCCACCAATACTTGGCCAACTGGCCAAAGCTGCCACCACAGTTTCTGGCATGACCCAGCCCAACTCTACTCTACCCAAAACCCCATCCCATAGAGCCCGTGCTATGTCACAATGTAATAAGAGATGATCCACTGACTCGCCCCCTCCCTTACACATACAACACCAATCTGCTATAATAATCCGCCTCTTCCTCAAGTTATCAGTTGTGAGAATCTTGCCTAAGGATGCTGTCCACACAAAGAAAGCTACTTTAAGGGGCGCTTTGTGTCTCCATATCTTCCTCCAGGGGAACCGAATATGGGGCTCTTGTGTAAGGGCCTTATAAAAAGAGCGAACTGAAAAAACACCTTTCCCAGCAGGTACCCACCACAATCCATCTTCCTGAGTGTTACTAGGCTTCACTGAGTACAAAAGGCTATAGAAATCCGTAAAATTGTTCAATTCCCAGTCTTGCGCAGCCCTACTAAAACTGATGTTCCAGTTAAGTTGCTCACCCACTATGCCCATAACCTCCGCTATAGAGGCCTCTTTGACACTGGCAATTTGGAATAATGAAGGAAATACAACTTGCAAAGCATTATCACCACACCAAGTATCTTTCCAAAATTTAATTCTGGTTCCATTTCCCAACACAAGACGAGTGTGGCGAAGAAAGACCATCCATCCTTTTCTAATATGCTTCCACAACCCCACTCCATCCCTTCCTCTAACTTCTTTAGTACACCATCCCCCCCATATATCACCATATTTGCACCCAATCACCCCTCTCCACATAGCTTCCGGTTCATTATAATATCTCCACAACCATTTGCCAAGTAAAGCCCGATTGAAGGTCCTCACTTTCCTGACACCCAAACCACCATTGGATATTGGGCGACAAACCGTTTCCCACTTGACTAGGTGAAATTTAAACTCATCCCCCAAACCACCCCACAGGAAGTCACGTTGGAGTTTCTCAATTCGACCCGCCACACTTGCAGGTAAAGGAAAAAGTGACAAAAAATATGTAGGTAAGTTAGAAAGGGTACTCTTTATCAAGATAAGCCTACCACCTTTCGACAGGTACAATCTCTTCCAACTCGCTAATCTCTTCTCTATCTTCTTAATCACTGGTTCCCATATAGCAGGTGTCCTTGCACCTACCCCCAACGGAAGACCCAGATATTTCAAAGGTAAAGAGGCAACCTTACAACCCAACGCATGGGCCAACTGTCGTGCATTAGACACCACGCCAATAGGCACCAATTCAGACTTATCGAAATTCACTTTTAAACCAGACACTGCTTCGAAACACAGCAGCAACGCCTTCAAAGCCCGTACCTGATTCTGATCTGGACCACAAAAAACAATCGTATCATCTGCAAACATCAAATGAGATATGTTAATGATGCCCCTCTCCGGGGTTCCAACCGAAAAACCTTCCATGTGGCCATGATGAGTTAAGGCCGAGATCATTCTGCCTAATCCTTCCATCACAATGACGAAAAATAACGGCGACAACGGATCTCCTTGCCTTAGGCCTCGCGAACTATGAAAGAAACCCGCAGGGCTGCCATTTATCAACACAGAAAATTTGGCCGTTGATATACACCATCGGATCCATGTCCGCCACCTCTCACCAAAACCGCATCTCCCAAGAAGATAGAGAAGGAAATCCCAATTAACATGGTCATACGCCTTTTCCATGTCTAACTTACAAATGATCCCTGCTAAGCCTGCCTTAATTCTACTATCCAGACATTCATTGGCTATCAGAACTGCATCAAGAATTTGCCTACCTTTAACGAAAGCATTCTGAGGCTTAGTGACAATCTTCCCTACCACCTCACTAAATCGGTTGGCTAATACTTTGGAAATGATCTTATAAACCGCTCCCACTAAACTAATGGGACGATACTCCGTTATCTCAAGTGCCCCCACCTTCTTTGGGATCAATGCCAGGAAGGTAGTATTTAAACTTTTCTCAAATTTTCCAACCACAAAAAGTTCTTGAAACACTTTCATTATGTCTTCCTTTACAACATCCCAGCATACTTGGAAGAACCCCATAGAGAATCCATCCGGCCCCGGCGCCTTATCCTTAGCCATTTTCCGCACTACCTCCGCCACTTCCTCTTCCTCGAAAGCCCTCTCCAACCGAGAGACATCACTCGCTCCAATGGTGTCAAAAGCCATCCCATCAAGGGACGGCCGCCAACATCTCGATTCAGTTAGGAGTTGCTCATAGAAACCAACTATATGATCCTGAATAACCTGTTCATCTCTACACTCAGTGCCATCAATCTTCAGCATCTCAATGTTATTGTTTCTTCTGTGAGAATTTGCCACTCGATGAAAGAACTTAGTGCTTCGGTCACCTTCCTGGAGCCACAAAGCTCTTGATTTTTGGCGCCACGAAATCTCTTCTAGCAAGATAATTCTCTCAAGCTCCTCCCCCAACAACGACTTTCGAACTACTTCCTCTTGGGTTAGGGGTCTATCCTCTTGGATCCTCTCAATTTCTTGTAACTCCGTCATCTTACTCTTCTTGTTTGCCCCTAGATCACCAAAAGATTGCACATTCCATAGCTTCAAATCTCTTTTTAGTGCTTTTAATTTACCTGCAAGAACAAAACTAGGGGAACCCAAAAACTGGTACGAAGACCACCACTGTCTTACTCTCTCAACGAAGCCATCAGATTTTAACCACATATTTTCAAATTTAAAGTACCTTCGACCCCCACGGATACCCCCACAATCAAGCGAAATAGGCCAATGATCCGAACTAATACGAGGCAGACGTTTTTGCCAAACGTCTGGAAAATGACTCTCCCACTCAGGAGAAATAAGAAAGCGATCCAAACGAGACCAAGATTGATTATTAGCCCACGTGGCTGAACCCCCCGCTAGTGGTAAATCTACCAAATTCAAGTCCGCAATACACTCAGAGAACTCTATCATAGCTGGCCGCCCTCTTCTATTACCCGAAGACTCACTTGGGAATCTAGTGACATTGAAATCTCCCCCTATGCACCAAGGGAGGTTCCACCAACTGTGAATTCCAGCTAGTTCTTCCCACAAACAAATTCTGGTGCTATCAATATTAGGACCGTACACACCTGCAAACGCCCATAAAAAATTATCTGACACACTCTTAAAAGAGCATGCTACTGTGTACCTCCCAATAAACTCCTCCATTTTCTCCACCACTCGTCGATCCCACATCACAATCACTCCACCCGATGCCCCATTAGAAGCCAAAAAAACCCAGTCTACATGAGCTCCGCTCCACAAACTTCTCACCAAAGCCCTACTAACCAACTTCAACTTAGTCTCCTGTAAACACACGATGTCTGCCTTCCACTCACGAAGTAAGTTTCTTATCCGAAGGCATTTATTGGCCTCATTGAGCCCTCGGACGTTCCACGACACAATTATGGGCTTCATGGAGGAAAAGCCAGCCCCTTCCCTTTTGACCTACTCCTGCTAGAGCTACCCTCGGTGATCAACGACCAAGTTAGCTTATTAAGCTCCCGCTGTTTTTTTGAGACATTCTTCTGATGTTGCTTGTGCTCCGCATTGATCGCTGTGAGTAGTGCCAAAAACTGATCTTCATACCCTCCACAATCCAGACCCACTACTTTTTGAATTTCTTTGACTTTATCAAAGACCCAATCCGATACCCCTGACTTAGAAGGAAGCAAAAAATTCAAGGGAGTAGGATCTACCTCCTTGAAAACCCCCGGCAGCTCTCGGGTCTCCTCTACCACTGAAATTTCAGTCAAAACAAGCTGTTCTTCATCTGATGACAATTCTCGGGTCTCCTCACACAAGACCAAAGCATGTTCTTCATCTGAAATCACCCCTTCAACAGAATCATATTGGGACAAAGCCATCTCTGAATCAGAGATCATCCCTTCCCCCACCTCAACCTCCGGGGCCACGAAGAAACCCCCAGCATGGGTCAGAGATGTCTCCCTCCCTTCCTCTACCATTATCGGCGGAGACAGCCCTCCCACTTGAAACACGACATCCATTTCAGCACCCAACCCTTCATTCTGTGCTCCCCATGTCTGCGGGCCGTCATTTGAGAGTGCCACCGTCATCGTCGGCGACGTTATTTGGGTCGAGAGAGGATTGGCGTCTACTATCGGCACTTTCTGTGCAGATCCCGCTGATTTAAGAGGAGAAACTCCGAAGCCAAAACTCTGAGAAACGACGGCGTCTACTATTAATGGCTCCGCCGGCGTCGCAGCTACCGCCGTTGGAACGACGACCTGCGGCGAGACCGCCTGAGGCCTCGTCGGTGACGAAGGCTCGAGCCCACTGGACGACGGGTCAGCTACGGCCTGCTTCCTCTTCCAGACCAAGCCCCCTTCAGTTGGCCCCGTGGGCTGAAAGCCATTAGGGCCCGTGGCCCTTTCCTTTCCTTTTGGGCCCGTTACCCGGCCCTGGCCCATATGCCCTGTCTGCTCTAAACAAATATTATCCGAATCCTGCCCCAAAACGCACCGCTTCAATAACTCTACTTTATGATTCAGATCCCTCAACATGATCTCGATGCCTGACAGAGCCTCAATCACCACTTCCTTTTTCGGACCAAACCCATCCCTACCAGCTCCCTCGCATCGTTGGCTTCTTTCCGAAAATGGAACTACACCAGACCTGGGTATACCTGCCATCTCTGCCCTCTTCTCATCACAAGACTCCTCATGCCGACCTAGCAGTGCCTCCCTATACGACGACGGAATCACCCCATTCAATGGCTTCCAAGGCACTGCCGACTTCACATTGTCACCACCCCTAATGGCTTCCTGCATCGCCACCGTAAGATTTCTCCAGCCCTCGCCATGTCTCCCTTCCGGGATGAAAATGAAACTCCTTCGTCCCCCTCCTCCATACTCCATCAGAGCCATAAAAGACCCTCTGAAGTTAGAACAGCACTGCGCAGTAAAACCCCTGTCCCCATCCCTATAAGCAGAGTAGAACCCCTTACCCACTGCCTTCAGACATCCTTCTAAAGCTCTACAAATCCATCTAGCTGTGTCCAAACCCACTCTCATATTCTTTACAAATTTCCACCCTTTCTCACTCAAGAACACTTTACGCCCATCCATTTTCACCTCGAACATCTTAGACTCGATCACAACACGTTTTAAAGACGGCATTTTTCAGTAAAACCACTGTCAAAAACCCATTATCCCAAGAGAAGATAAACACTTAAAGATAAAACTAACTCAACAGTGCTCTCAGACTTTCTAGAGAGAAGAGAGAGCTTCTCTCACTCCACATTCATGAATTATTACACTGTATTTTAATCTTTTAAGTGGCTGAAGTGATTTGCTAATAAAAGGAATGGTTGAAGTGGTTATTTGTAATATAATACTGCTGAAATTTCAGATATTAACAGGGTCACATATTCGGTATTGCCTCGAGACGGTGGTGTTGGTGAGGGCAGTTGGGCAGGGCTCTGTTTCAGTCCAAGTCAATGGTCTATGGTACCTCATTTCTCTCATTAATTCATTTAAGCTTTAACATGCATAATCTAGTAAACATCAACATCCATGAGTCAGCAGCAGGGAAACTCAAACTACTTAGGTTTAACCTTGTTAAAATATTGAGTATGTTGCCTCCATTTTTCGTGATGAGAATCATTATTTACATCTTACAATTTTATATCTGAAAGGATATTGTAAATTTTGCATCTTGCGTATCAGTTAGTACAATCATGCTGAAATCAACTACGGATATTTTTGAACTAGAAGACCAGCGCTAACAGATCCATTCTATATAATGCAGTTCTTTGCTTTATTGGATTTTTTATTTATTTTTTATTTTTTATAAGTTTTATTGGATTGCTGCTCAGGGTTTACTGTAATACTTCTTTAGCTCCTTTTTATTGGAAACAGGAAAGCTGTGTGGTAACAAAGGCTAATTTCTTTTTATTTGTCAATTGGAAACATATATGGGATCCATTCATAAAAATTATAAAGGGAAAAATGACTATTTTTTTTTATAGTTCTTATAAATAAAAGGATATATTTTTTTCCAAACATTTTCTCCATTGCTGGTTTAGAATTTCTATGTGCTTCTAGATTTTTCCCACTGGCCGTCCCTATTGTGCTGACTGATCTCATTCCAGGCTGCAGTGGCACGTAGCTTCTGCAAAACTGTTGATGTTTACGACCAGGATATCCATGTCCGCACATTACGTACGTAAGTAATATGTATGATGTTTAAATGTTCTCATTTATTTTCCCTTAAGTAATATGCAAGTAATAGAATCATCATTAGTCTTCCATTATGTTTTCTTTAATCCTATTTATAACTACATCCATATGATTTTTTTAATTAAATGAAGTGCTCCTTGATGAGCATGGAAGTGAAAATTTCAAACAACTAGCCTTGGACTGTCTTGGTACTTCCATATAATCGAAGGTTATTACCAAAGACATATTAGGGCCAAGCCCTTTTGTTTTTAATAGAATCCTTTTTAAAGCGAATGTTTTGCCTAAGATTCTCTTAGTTTGTCAGAGCACTACCTTGAGTTTTGTTACCAAGCGTTTCTTCTCGGACATTGTGTGTGGCTATGTTACAGGCTCTGGTACCCATCTTCATTGAACTTTATACAAAATCAGTGTCTAGCAAATGAAAGTTCTATGTTAGTTGTTGCTGAAGGCTGTCAGGTACAACTTTGTGCTTTATTACATTTTATTTTACCCAATGTCCTGATGAGCTCTGCTCCTTTGAGATTTATTTGCATGATTTCACTGCTTCATCTGGCTGGTGTACTGCAGCTGACTATATGGGACTTAAGAATGAAAGAAAATGGGGGTTGTCTACAACGTATCTGTAGTTCCCCTGGTGACATCTTCTATGCTGTCTGTTGTTCTTCAACTGGTAATGTTGCAGTGGGTGGGGCTGATCGTACGGTGACCATCTATGATCCTCGCAGGTTGGTCACCAAAAGCAAAAAGACATCAGTGCTAACTATGTGTAGCCTGTTCATTGTACTTCCTGCAAGTAGTACATGGCATGGCACATATTGATGATGTCTGCAACTTGCAAATCAATTTTGTTCTGCATTTTAGTGTATATGTTTCTTTCCCACGTTCCACTTGGTTTCGCAGAAGATGCATGAACAGAAATTGGAATGCTAAGTTTTTCTGCACTTCAAAGAATTGAGTCTGATTTGTCTTTTACATCTTGAATATAGATGGTCAGCATTATCAAGATGGGTGCACTGCTCAAAATATGAGGTCAGCCAATATATTTGATGAATTGCTCTACCTTGGTATTTATCATTGTTTAGGCCCTTTAAAACAATGCATTTTTTAAACAAATCTGTGAAACTTTCGAAGATTCAAGGACAGTTTTTGTTTTTACTGCATTTTCATTGAATCAATGACGAATATTCTGCTACGTATTTGTTTATCTGTTTGGTGCAAGCTCCATAATTTTCTGGAGAAGTTGACTTGATTATGCAAGATATTTTTCCTGCTTTTGTTTTTTCCCTATAAAATCTGCTTTCTTATCCATTAATATTACCTTTTTGGGGGTGGGGGGGAGTTACAAGCTCAAGCTGCATAGATAGAGGCTGTGAATATGTAATCGGTTATCTCTCTCTTTTTCTTATCTTTTTTTTTGGGGGGGGTTCAAGGACCTCACTCTACCCAGCCAGTACCTTGGTCTGAGTCAAACAAGTTTAGGGACTCAAACCTTAGTGATCAGTTCATTCCGAGATAAATGGTTGCTATTATTTTTTATGGAGCTGGTTAGAAATTTTAGAGTGAAGAGAGGATGTTTTTTGGGCCAAATGATATGTTAGTTGGTTCACATAAAAAGGATTAACTGTGAAGAATTTTAGGATGGACATGCAAACAGTTTGCAGCATTTATTTTTATGGTGTAGACTGTAGAGTTTGTTTTTGCTATTTCCACTTGTTGTCTATCAAGCTGCAGAAGTTTCAGAGAGTCTCATGTTCTTTGGTATTTGATACTGTGGGTAGGGATTAACCGTTGTGTCATTCTTACTGCAGATTACTGGGCTTGCTTTTTCATCAATTGATCCTGACCATATCTACATACAAGGGATTGACTATGAGGTAATTGGTCTTGTCGATTCCGGTGCTTAAATCATTTTTCTCTTTGTTGCTCTGGTTATTTGGTACTTTTAGCTCTAGATGGTTTAATCTAACTAGAAAAAATGCTTGTTTATATGGTCTTGATTGGTTTTGTTTTGTTTTTTGGAAAGCAGAAATTGCTTTGATGTATTTACCTCTTTTATAACAGAAGATAGATACTTAACTAATCGGGTCCTTTTTTTATTATAAATTGCAAGGTGATATGAATTTTTCATTTTGTGTCGCATTATAAATTGCAAGGCGATTTTATTTTTTGTACTTGTGGGCCCTAAGTAAACATCTTTAAGTAGAAAATTCCCATCATGATCCCAAACTACAACATTGGGCTGCATGCACATGCTACAAACATGGAAAATGCTAGCTTATGCTTGTAAAATTCTTCTCCTCTCTAGTTTCCCTTTCAGGTAACCCTTGGGTTTTTGGATTGGGTTGGAGAGAGGGGGATGGTGGATGAGGTTATATGCTCTGGCGGCATCTAGCATAGGAAATGTAATAGGGAATTGGTCAAATAGCTGATGTACTACTGGTCTTGTTATGACCCAGTCACATGGAACATATTTCTGCATAGGTGACTTTTAAAGTTTCTCTAGATTCTCATTGTACTCTGCAACTTCAATATGAAAAATGTTATTTTGCAGGTTTTTTGTGGACAGTGGAAAGAAAGCAAAAAGGTGTTTTCATTTAGGGGGGACTCAAACTGGCTTGGTTTCAGTAAGGTACTATGCACTTGCGAATTCTCCATACTAGCACATATAAGCACGTGCTTTTATAAAGAAGTTAGACCAAATATTAGCTTCGCATATTTCTAAAGGTTAGCATGCAACTCAGTTTGGACAATCTGGTAGAACCAACCTTGCCGGGATGTGTTTTCCATAAAAAATTCACTTTACACATGTGAGGTTCACACATGACATCTGATTTCTTCCTAATATAATTGGACTCAAAAAATGTATATAGACCCATATTTTGAAACAGACTTTTGAGTTTGTGTTCCAAATAATTTTACATCAAGCATACATACAAGATGCTTTTATTGTTAGCAATTGTCAGCATCAATTAAGTTGCCCTTTGAGTCAATATAAATGCAGCTGGCTGTCATAAGATAACAGAAATGTTTTGTCATCTCACAGTTTTGCATTCACCCCATCTTGCAGTGCCCCAACAGGGATGTTTTAGGTGGATGGTGCGACTCAGGCAGCATCCTTGTGGCTGATGTTGTAGCTAAAGAAAGTGAAATGTAAATGCCGAAAGGTATCGTTAACGGGTATCCCTAGTATTTGGTCTTATCTGTTTACATGGGAGAATTGCTTCTTGCATATGACTCCACACTCTCAAGGAATTCTGTTAAATCGGAAATTCTCATCAAATCTGAAGCAGTCATTTCAAGCCGTCTAGTAGATAAGCCAATGCCCACGCAACATGTATTTTTGCAATTTGTTTAACAGGCTAGCTAAATACACGTACTTATCATGCTTTTCTATTTTGAAGCAAAACTAATGGAGTCCTGGACTAGTATTGTGGATATTCCTTCCTCTCTTTCTCATGATACTCAGAGAATTGATAATTGAATATCTATCTAATTTCATGTTTCATAGCTAACTAACCCATCTTTTGGATTTAGCTTTTATGTTATTCAATCAGCAGAAATCTATCACTGCCTAGCCATCTATGGCTTTCTTGCTTTCTTGGTTTGATCTAAAGACCTTTCAGATGCTAAAGAAATCTTTGAAGGTCAAGATACCTAGCAAGCAGTGGATCTGGGTGCCCTCTTGCAAACTCTCAATTGATTATATCACTTCGGCCGATTATCTTAGACCATCTAGTCTTGGAAACTGGCGTTATTTTAGGCACCCAGGCCTACCAAAAGGGGCAAAAAAAAAAAAAAGGAGATCTAATTCTAATTCTTATCCTAACTAACCACTACAATATATCTTAATTATTTTCTTATTTGTCACTTTTTTTAATTGGGTAAATGACGCTTATTGGGTTGAATTTTAGATTGGACAACAAGGGAAAAAATCACTGTATTTACACTAGGCAATTATTTAGCAGTCGCATGTTTCGACTGTTTTTAGACTTCACTAAGTATAGATAACGTGGTATAATATTCATGGAATATTAACATATGGTGCACATCGAATTTTTTAGTAATTTGAAGATGTAATGTGTTAGTTTGATAATTTAGAATGCAAAATATAAAATGTCTAATAATTCAAGGGTGCAAGGCGTAAGTTTTCCTCAAAATAATGTCTACCACTCAATTACATTTCAGAAATTCAAGCCAACTGATCAGAATATGAGGATGCCAATAAATGTTAAGATCGAATGTTAGAACTCAATTACTTGGGAGGCTAATGTGGGTTTTGGTTGGTATAGGGTAGGAGACCTGGTCCACCTGGATACTTGGGTCCCATAGCTGAGATAAGCAGTTCAATCAAGCAGCTCACCAACTGCCAATTATCAAGACCCACCTTATCTGGGAAACTTCACGTTATTTGTATGTAATCAGAATATAGTACAATGCTGAAGAAACGAACAACTTCGTCATATTATTTTGAGGAACTTTAGTAAGATGATTGGAAAGACCAGAATTGAACCCAGAATATCTGAGTCTACCATTGATTCTAAACATGTCATTTGACCATTAGACTACACCTTGACAGGTAAATAGTATGATTAACTTCCATTTATCTTATAATCCTTTTGAGTACCACAACTATCAAGTAGTGTATGATAAGAGAGAATCTTACTCAGAGATAAATGTCTTACCTGAATCAATAAGGTTAAATTGGTTTGAATTTTGGTCTCGCATCTTGAATCAAAAGTAACCCATACTGTTAGGTTCGAGTCATTTTTACTTTGTAATATGTTAATTCTGTCATTTTTAATTTGAATATTATAAATCAAATCTATTTAAGTGATGTGGATAGTGTGCTCTATACACCGGCTTGATAATAGAATAATTGATGCATACAAATTTCCTAGAAAATTCTTGAGATAAAGATGGCCAAATGTTTTATGGTACCATAACCCCCAACCCCCAAATAATTGCCAACTGTATGAATCGTGTCTACTTATGAAATAACAGCTTGCATTTGGTATACATCATTGATTCTGACTTCTCATAGATATATCTAAAGAAGAATAGACAGTTGATCAAGTTCTTGGTCAATTTTCTAGGACAAGGCATAAAACCAGCAAACCAGATTAACAATATAGGCATAAGAGATCAGATTTGTCATTTTGGCTTTGATGTGTTTCCCACTATATTAAGTCCAACCAATGTGCTTTTAAGATTAATCATGCACTTTTTACTTGTCTTCTCTTTGCTCTGTGAATAACAAGAGCTATAAAAGAGACGAGAATGGCCGATCCTGCAACAACACAAGGAGCCCAGAGCTTACACCTTGTTGAAGCGACCTTCTTCTCCTGAGCTGCTCCTTTTTCTGCTTCAGATGATTCACCTTCTTTCTCTTGAGAACTTCTTTCGTTACTCGCTTCTAGAATCTCGTCTCCTATACTGGAAGCTTTTTCTCGTTCTGGAACTTCATCTTTGCCATGCTGTTCGACAGGATAGTGTAGCTGTGGAGTTGCTGCTAGTTCTAGTACTTGATCAGGTTTGGATTTCGTTGAATCTGCAACATCTGTATGTGACACCTGCCTTTGTGGTTCTTGAGGTATTTTATGTCTATCTTCATCCTTTATGATCTTTTCTTCCTCCAATCCTCTTTGTTTCCCTACCTCTGGAATCTCCTGTTTCTTTCTCTGCTCTATCAGTGCGGGAAGCTCTTTCCGTGGCGTATCAGTCTCATTCCTGGGTTCAACCACCCTAGGTTCTATGGTTGACACTTCTTGATGTTTAGTTTCTTCTGCAAGTTTACTCACACACTCTCGGGTTTCTTTCTCTCTTTTAAGTGGCTCTTTCATAGCCCTATCAGTTTCTTCAGTGCTTTCAACCTTAGGCTCTTCAGTTTTCTCCGGTAGTGTTTTTCCTATGTATTCTTTCTTAAGGAACTCCTCGGCTACCGGTTTTTTCCAATGAATTCTCTCTCCAATAATATTTTTTCTGGGAGCCTCTTCTACAGTTTTAGTCTTTTCTGATCCCCACCAATCTATCTCCTTCTCTACAACATGGTCAGCTTCTATTGTTTTAATCTTGGGCACTTCATATTCTTTCTTAATTCTCACTCCTACCTTGTCTCTTTCAGGGAACTCCTTAGCTACAACTACCTCCCTTTCTGATTTTGCTGTGGCTCTCCCAACTTCTTCCTCCTTCACTTCCTCAATCCCAACCCCACGAATTCCTTTTTCCTGTTTAGGCATGCTGATCGTCAAGATTGATCCTTCTTCTTTGAACTCCGCCTTGATCAGATCCAAAACCACCCGATCAGGAATCTTGAAAACCTTCCTAAACACCTTGACTTCTGTCCATTCCTTGTGTACCATCCGACCTATCACTACCGTTTGCTGCACCGGGTTCTCTGCATGAACTGTAATTTGTGTCCCATCTTCACTTATCTTGATATTAATGTTCTCTTTGTTAAAACCTACATTTTGTACATTAACTTTAGGACAATATCTCAAGCTGAGAAAAAAGGAAAAAATAAATTAGACAAAATTTAAAATGGGAAAGAGTTTGTGAGACGAAAAAACATTGACCTCTGAGATGGACAGTGAGGGTGAACATGTTGACATCTTCTCTAGACAAGAAAACAGGACCTGCTTGGCCTTTGTCGAGCTGAAAGTCGGCGAAAGAAGCAAGATCATCCATGGTTTTTGTGAGCTTGAGTGCAAATTCCACATCCATAGCTGATACTGTTCACTATCTATGATTTTTCGGTGAATAAAAGGCCTTCCATTTCCTGTTAATTCAGAAAGAGGTTATATAGGAGCACATGGTGAGTGACTGCTAAGAGGGATTTCGATTATGAAGAGCATAAAAAGGTTTGATAAAATGAGTAAAGCACATATTCATTGCTTGTTAAAGTGGGTATTTTGTAATGGAGGATAAGAGGCGGTTAAAACGGTTGAATTCGGTTGCTTTTCCTGGTAGTTTTATCTTGGCGGAAAGCTAATAGCAGGCTTCCTTCCATATCAAAACAGGCATAATCCTGGGCCCAGTGTGTTCCAAGAAGCTCCTAACATGCGGCGTGCTCCACGTGAAAATCAGACAAACTTAAGAAAGAAGAGGAATTAAGAACCATTTTAAGATGTTGCTGTTAGCATTAAGATTGAGTTTTTGAACCAATTCTACAGTGATCTTCAGTTCTTGTATTTGAAAACTATTCTGGAAGAAGTTTACATTGGTCTTCGTTATTCGTTTGACATGATTTACTCGTAAAAAAGTTGTAAAAGATGATCATATCTCTGTCTTTTCCATGAAATAATAATTAATTAGAGTTAAAAGTCCTCACCTTTCTTTGTCAATTAGTTGTTAAAAGTAGTTAGGAAGAGGAGTAAATTATTGGTAGGTAATGATGTATATTGAACCTTTTTGTTCTTTTGATTTCACTGTTGATGACTGCTGAACTCAAAAGTTTAACAGATATATCTAGTTAGAGATGTAATCGATCTGGTTTGGTTTTATTTTGGACAAATTTTTAGACCAAACCGGTATACACCGATTTTATATTTTCAAGAACCGATACCACACCAGTTATTCTCATAAACCGATATTTTCAATTTTACCGGTTCCGATCCAATTCGGTCCGATTTTTCGGTTTTAATCAAGTGTCAATTTTTCATAAAAAGAAAATGGGGTAAGATTACTGAACATCTAGCAATTTATATGAGAAAAACTATTTGGATGAACATTTCATTTAGACTTGCACTTAGCCTCATTGTACAGTAACAGGGCTGGAACATCCATCTTCAGTGTGTTAAAATTTATAAAAAGAAAAAAGAAAAAGAAAAAGAGAAGGGGTAGACAAATATGAAAAAGATATATATAAGAACTTGTTTAGAATGTGAAGTGAGACATGGTATTTAGTACTTGTTTAGAATGTCAAAGTATTATTAAATGTGAAGTGGATTACTAATAGTAATAAAGTATTAGTATTAGGCCATAAAATCTAATTAATATATATTTTATATTTAAAACATATATAAATGTTCATGTTTAAGATTAAAATTTTATATTATAAATCATAATATAATATTATTTCATATATAATTATAATTTATATATATTATATATAAAAATTATATATAATATAAAAAATATCATATATATATATTCGAACTGGTCCAGCCCGGTCCCAAAAAATATAAAATCGAGACCAGACTGATTATGATCGGTTTTTAAAATGGTGGAACTGGTTCCGGACTAAACCGGACCGAACCAACCAGTTCGGGCCGGTTCTCCAGTTTATTTTTATAGCCCTATATTTGATGATTGTTTAGCTAGATATGAGTCTAACTCATGTTGTGAGATTTTGAATGTCAATTTATTGCAAGATATAATTTTGGAAACAGTGACCTTTATTCCTGCTTAGCCACATAATACACTGTCAATTACATTATTAATATACATAATTAAGTAATACCTAAAGGAAAAATAATATATCATATTGAATTATTACTTTTCACATACTGTTAATAGTTTTAAAATTTTTCTAATGCATGACTTTTTCATTTTCTCAAATACTCATGTCTTTTTTCAATTTTGTAACCAATGTCTTATAAAGGTCATGGAATTTTAGAGACAATTAAAGAGCTTATAAATGTGATCAGAAGAGAACCCTATGAAAAAACAGCTTTCATAAGCATTGGATTAAACAAATAAACTTTGGTTTTCTAGTTTTAATCCTAAACTTTACTCTTCTATTTTAAGATTAAAATTAGTCTAAGTCCACGTGTGAGGAGAGTGTTAGAATATGAGTAGACAATTAAATTTATTATTTTTTATTGACTTAAACATTTGTAACAAGTGATTATCTATTACAATGAAAGAGACAAATCTCAAGATCTCAAATCTCACAAGATGGAAAACTAATGATATTCAAGAACTTTTTCCCCAAGAGAAGACTGCATCTTTGCACAGTTGATTCAATTATTATTGCAACTTGGTCCCTTGAGTTACTGAATGGGGACAGGGGACTGTGTATTTTGTTGGATGGCATTGATCACAGACACCCTTTTGCACGGCAATTTATCCAACTACATCTCTTTCTTTACCTACCAGTGGGACACAGATAGTGGCTTGAATTCTTGATATCTTTCCACTCAAACTACTGTGGGAAAGAGGGTTTGTTCACGAGACATTAAACTTTCATCAAAGGACTACAGTGTCTATTCATTTTCTAAGGGGCTCTAGATCTTACCCATTCCCTTGCACCAAGCTGCATTGGACCACTATTTCTATAGTCACTTGCCCAAGAGGTTCATTGGTCTTGGAACTCCAATATAAAAAGATGAAAAGAGAGTGGGGATAGACAGTGAAAAAGAAAAAGTAGGTGTAAAACATGTCAGTCAGTGTTGGGAGGAATTCAAGTGACTGTGCCAGAAAGATCTTTTATCCTGCAGGGCAGTGATGGTCTCCCTCTCTTTTTTCCTTTCTAGTTTCTAAATATATCTGAGGCCATTTTTCTAAGATTATGTTGCTGATTACTAAAACCTTGCTGGTTTTTCTAATTTATTTTTATTGGTATTACTATGACTTTGTTTCTCACCAATTCACCCTAGGATGATAGTAGGATTCAAGGTATATCAGAGGTTCAACCATTTATAAAGATGCAGCTAAGACTACCATCCACCCTTACCTTCTTCTCCTTCTCTCTATGCAGAAAACTGAAACTGAAGATGAAACAGGGTTTTGTTGCAGACATTAAGACTTCCATCAAAGGACCATAACATCATTATAAACTATAAACTGTTCGCTTCCTAGGGGCTCTAGATCTTACTTCTTCCCTTGCACCAAGCTGATTGTACCACTATTTTTGGAGTCACTTGGCCAAGAGGTTCATTGGTCTTGGAGCTTCAAAATAGAAAGAGGAAAAAAGAGTGGCGATAGACAGACAAAAAGAAAAAGTAGTAGTGAACCAGTGCTTGATTGCGTGGCAAAACTAAAGACCAAAAGTGCCAATGATTCCAAAACAAGGGTATAAATAGGCTAACATCATTACAGATCCATAATACATAGTATAATCATCATCCTTAAAGCTACTTTAGACTCGAACCACGGTACATGGTGCTCATTATCCTGATCTATTTTACAAACATTAGCTGCAATTCTCACTCTCTCTCTCTCTCTCTCTCTCTCTACAGCATCATGAAAACCACACAAGATAGAGCCATTTGAACTGCAAATAAGCCCACCATCACCTGCATTCCCACCGGATTTCAAAAAGAGTACCCAATCAACAACCCATCAAAACTCGCATACAAATGAAAAAGTGAAAAAAGAAGAACCTATTTTCTAGCAAGTGATCATATGAGAATAACCACAGTAAAGTTTTGCACTTCCCCTTTTACTTGTATGTGAATAATGGAGTTGATAAAACTAAAAAGTAGAGCATACTATAAGCTCATGTACATGTATATATACAAAAGTACAAATAAATTTAGAGAGACACATTTGCGTACCTTTCCTCCATGCCCAGAGGTGGGTAAAGGACGTATAGTAGCAGAGTCCACTTCCCCAGTAGGCAGAGGAACCGCAGGGTTACTGTTAATAAATGGCATACCACCACCTTTATCAGGGACCGTGGACGGCACATTCAACGGAGAACTTGCAGTGGGTGCCAGAGTTGGAGTAGCCGCTTGGTGAGGCTGGAACGGCCACGGGTATGTCGGAGAGGACGATACGACTCCACCAGAAGAGGGTGCTGGAGCTGATAATGGAGGGACTTCCGGAGGCATTATGGAAGATTCAGGTGGTGGTGTGGAGACCTTTATGGCGAGCTTTTCAGAAGCTTGGCATGCTTTGAAAGACCCATTGTTGAATGTAAAGTAGAAGAAACCCGGGCGTGATGGTTGCCACTTAGAAATATAAGAAAAAATTGGTTAAGTCTCAGTTTTGGAGCCATTTCTCAAGTACCCAGCTAAAAGATCAGAGGAACCAAACACTTAAAGCTATTTTTATAGCCAAATGAAGATAAGAGAGAGAGAGATACCGTATAGGATGTGGAATTTGATTTGTTGAGAAGTGTGGCTCGAGTGAAATTGCATACATTGAAGGCTCTTTGGTTCTGGAAAATGTAGAGATTGTAGTGATACTTGTGTTTAAAAACTGAGAAGGTGGAAAAGACAAAGCAGAGGTAGGTTAGTTTGACCCCAACAATTGTATAAAAAAACACAATAGATATAAATATTTAATGTATGTTTCTGTGTGTGGATATTTAATACTTACCGATGGTGTCTCCTATATGAACAGTGGGATTCTTCCATTCTGAAACTCCATCTACAAGTATTTCTATGGACTGAGAAGGCTGGAGAAGTGAACATAGAAGGAAAATGAAGGAGAAGAAGAGCATTGAGGAGGCCTTCATAAGGCTGTTCCTGTTTTAGTTCGAGAGGGGAAAACATAAAGAGGGAGTAGATTCACTTAAGAAGGGTTTTAATTAGTAATTTGTAGCTTTATCCGTGGCCCCTAGTCTCTGGGTCCTTGAGAAGGTAAAGATGGTTTTGAAAAATGTGTAATGAGAGAGAGGGAGAGAGAGCTTGTGATAAAGTGGGACGAGAGACTGTTAAAATGTCTGTAGTGTTTGGCTTTACATTGCGAGGAGTTTGAATGGGTGACAGGCATATATATTGGAGATTGTGTGATTTATTATTTTAAACAGTAAAAGTTGGAATGATTTTGTTTGAGGAAAAAAAAAATGCCTCAGGGGGGTTTCAAGAAAAAGAGATAGTTAAGACTAAAGTTGATGCAGAGCACGAGGGAAGGAGAGTTTTGGGTGGCTCTGCTGAGGATGATGATGATCATGATGATGGGGATTATTATTCAAAAATGATTAGTTCTGTGATTACAGCCTGTTATGCCCTCTATTTTTGGATTAAATAATCTTTCTATTGGGAGATGGGGGAATCCAAATTTTACTTTCTTTTATGTAGACTTTACCTTTTCATGTAATCCTTACCTCTTCACTTTATATAATGTAATGATGCTCATACTTTGATACACAAGGGGAATAAGAACCCTAATAAAGATGATATCCCTTGTGAAGAAAATCCATGGTACCATTAACTAATATGAATGAGAATTTTTCATAGTTCCATGCTTAAGGTTAAGAGAATGCTCCAATTCAGCCTTTTACTTTGTTGTAATTGGGTTTCACTCTCGTTGGATTATACAAACGCAAATCCAATGAGGTGTTTGGTTAATAGAATCTCAAAATGTGTTGTATTGAATTATGCAAATGTAAAAGGAGGTGACTTTTTGCTATAGTAAGTTATTGTTGTAGGTCAAATTTGATGGTTATTGTGGGTCAAATGTGTTGTATTGAATTTGATGGTTACTTTCTACCAGGATTTGGTTGCAGCAGTTTTTTGAGAGCTATAATATTATTACTAATTAACTTATAATCAGTAGAATGGTAAAATATAACAAAATTAAATAATTTTAAAATTTTAAAAAAATAAATTTATATTATTTTATTATTATATAAAGAATATATAGATAAGTCATGGATGTGCATGAAATAGACAAAGACAAATTCATGTCTTATTAGCTAAAAATTAGATTTGAGTTTAGTTATTCGAGTGCTCTAACATGTGCAACAATCATACCCAACAATTAAAACTTTTTGTAGAAATGTTGTAGCTTATGCATAACTGGCTAAAATACTTTTTCATCGTTCGTTTTTTCCATAATTAATGGCAGATGAGGTTTTGGATTTTTCCTTTGTCCTTGGAAATAAATACCCTGAAGAAATTTGCTCCTAGTCCTGGGCGCACTGCTGCATATGATGGCCTTGGCCAGATGACTTGAATGTCAAAAACTGATGCCATATTCGGATGAAGATGATGGTATCATTGAAGATGCCTTCAGTTGTGGCAAGTGACATGGTACCATTGAAGATGATGCTCTGTGAATTGAGTGCAAAAACAAAAGGAATTCTACAAAAGGATGAATAAAAAAGGCTTTCAATTGCCTTGAATCTGAAAATCTAATTCAGTGAAGCTAGGAAAATTGGGGTTTCTCTTTATTCCTTTTCCTCTTTTTTTTTTTCTCTTTTTTATGTTCCTTCATTGAATTGCAGTCTGTAAAGAGAAGGAACAAGATAAAAGACCAGGACAAAATTCCCAAGAACATTTGAATGTAAGAAAGTTCCGAGCTCATAACTTTCTCTCTATGTGGCAGATTTTTAGTACCAAAAAGATCTATGGTATAATACAAGACTAGGAAAAGACAAAAGTAACTGTAAAAAGAGCTCAGAAGTTCCAATAAACCATAAAACAATTCCAATGGAATCTATACAAGGAAAGACACTTAAACCAAAAAAGGTAAAAAAAACATAAGTATGATGTTTTTACCAATGAAATTAGGCTTATAAATAGATTATGATTATAAAACTCTTAGGATTATAAAGTAAAATTGATAAAATACCATATTATAACAGTTGCTTTGTTATTTTGACTTTAGGTGTAAAAGAGATGGACTCACAGGGTTTATGATGAGTCTACTGCAATAATCTGCTATTATAACTGCTACCTTCAAAGCTATAATACAGGCTACATTGATCTCTCCCATGACAAGTCAATCAAGTTTTCACGGTAATAAATAAATTTAAAAAAAAAATCATATAGCACGGCAACTACATAATTCAACTTCATACTTCTGCCTAATTCTTCAATAGAAGTCCTGTTTCTTCAGCTATATAAGGAATTTCCCTTCAAGACTCTGCTAGCCATCCCTATCACTCCTGTAATCACAAACCACGATTGCTCTTTGGATGAACCATCGGGTTCAAATATTTACCTCAAAAAGATTATTGATTTCCAATTACATTGTTTCCTTTTTCCTCCCTATTCCACTGAAGGTTGTTTCTGTTTTTTGTCCACACCGCTAAGCATATAAAATCTACCACTGCATCGAATGAATTCTTCGGAGCTCACGCGGTGGTCTTCGCTTCTCCACCACTGGAATAACTTTTTCCATGATCTGCAGGAAAAAATGTTAAAATGTATAGTTATTTAACAGAATCTTTTTTATGCGCCAATAATTTAACAGACTCTTAATTTTCTTTATCTAGTCTCCCAAACTTCCTCATCCTTTCTAGTTTTTATCATGTAAATTGTAAATGGTCACATGAACAAAGCACTCATGCTCCAAGGTCAAATCATGAACCAGTAAAGATTCATGATGTAAAATCTAAGTTGCCAACTTTTGTTAAGTAGAAACTTCTATGTTACTTTAGCAGAAAGCCTATAGTGTCAATAACTCTCTTTACCATTTAGACCAAATTGAACTTTTCGTGGTCAAAAGCAAGGTGTTATGAAACTCCACTCTCTCTCTCTCTCTCTCTATCTATCTCTCAAAGACTACAGAAAACCTGATTAAAAAATCCTCTCATTCTACTAACTAGAGATGAGACACCATTAACAACCATCTAATGGTAGACAAAATCTGTCAATCCAAAAGAAGACTTCTAACAATACCATAAAATTTCTCAATCTGCAATAAATCTTTCTCAACCTGTAATTTTCAAGCACTGCACAATATTTAACTGAAAACAATTTTTTATTATTATCAGTAACTGAAAACAAAAACACAAGTGCAAAACAAGGCGTTTCCAGTTTCAAGTGCTTTTCCCTCAAATCACTCATAAAAAAATGTTTTTCCCTCAAATCAATCAACATAAAATCTACTACCCAAACGCAAACATTTCCCATACTTCAAAAAGAATACTAGAATAAAAGGAAAAACCACTACCTGCTTAAACCTTTCCTTAGCCCTCTCAGCCTGCAAAAGAAAATCTTGTCACTATGAACTCATATGTATCAAGAGAGAACAAATGAACACCTATACCAAGGGAACTAATTTTTGAAAAATAACTGGGAAGAATTAAACACATCAAATCAAGCCAAAGCTTGACCAAATCCTAGTTATCATATTTATTAGCTGTAACCTTTTTGTCTGTTTTTTTGTTTAAATCAAGTGCTTATTTCTCTACAAAGCCAGATGACAATGGATAAGAATTCAAGGGACTGAATTTGGAAGATGGCAACAGCTGTAAGCTGTTATAAATACATGATACTATATCAAGCTTGAATCACCATCTATGCAGTGTAAAAATAACACAGATAGTAAGAGAAAAACTTACTAACTGAAAAGCTCATTGTTTCCACATTGAGCATATAGTATCTAGCATTGGTTAAAACACATGCGGAAGAACACAGAAAGATTTCAAATACACGTCTGATATCTGATTTGATGAGATAAATTAGATTGGAGAAACATAACCAAAAAAGAAAAGAAAATAAAAGGCAAGACAAAGGTCAGCAGTCAGCATGGAAATGCATATGAACATGAAAATTAAAACATTTGGAAAGTCATATAAGTACATAACTTTTTATGAGTAGTCTAATAATTATGTTTAAATATATCCTTCGAGAGATAATGTGAAAACCATCAGCATGCTTTCATTTTGCCTAACCAAATTACATATTATAGGACATTCATAACACATTTTTTATTCCTGCAAAGATCCTTTTTTTTTTTTCAAATGTCCAGAAAGGAAACAGGTGAAAGATATACACAGACTTGAGTTCTTCGATCAACAACTTCAAAATTCAGATGTTTTGACCGAGTTTAGTCTAAATGATGCTGCTATCATGGTTATTACTAACCCATTATTAAGAAACTAGAAGAAACCTCAAACGGAATAAAGGGGGGAAAGCGAGGAAGAACTTATATAAAGTTCTACAATATAGTTTATTTTCTACTTAGAAATATAGATTATTATTTTATAAATATAGATTATTATTTTATTGGGTCATCCAAAATCCAATAGTAGGTGGAAAAGAAAGTTCATGTCTCCAAGAAAAGAGTGTATACAAAAACAACAAAAGAAAAATTAAGCCAACTAATGTTTCATATCCAATTGAACTTTTTTTAGGGCATGCTATTGATACATGCAACTTGTAATGACTTAGCGCAGTAAAGTGCCAATTAATGAAGTAGTATGTAGAATATAGGTTGAACGAGATTAATTCAATGGAATTAGAATGTCAAGACAAAAACGCAGACATGAAACATGATACCAATAATTTGGCTGTGAGATACATTTTGTAAGAAATTTTTTTGAAATTTTTTTCCAAGCAATTGTCTTCTTAGACCTTGACCCATGGAAAAAGTGAGTGTTAGGAGGTAGGGCAACATTCATACCTATATATGTATATAACCAAGCAAGATAAGCTCTATGAACTGTCTGAAGGACACCATATGAACCTTGCTATTGTGATTTTTTTTTTCTGATGAGTATGAATCATGCTTCCAGAATCTTTATATAGACATCATCAGTCAAAATATAACATTGGTACCTGATCTATATTGCTACATTTTCCATCACTATGCCAAGAGAAATTACTAATGTGGGAGAAAATAGTAAAAAAAACAGAAAGATTGCATATATTGTATCTTCACATATTCTGATTATCTTACCATCACCATGTCAGCACTATAAGAACGTTAAAAGAATCAGCTACATCAGCATTATCATTCATTCGGCGACAGTAAGAAAAGAAAATCAATAATTTGGGACAAAATTACAATCAAACCCAGGGTCTCAGGACCAAAAACGTATTTTTACTAGTATTATATATATGAACAATCATCATACTCCACACAACAAAATGTCAGGCAAGAAGCAACATAGTCATGACATGCATCTGCCTGAGACAAGAATGCAAGATTGATACTTAGGGGATGCTTGGGGAATGAAATGAGATGAGAATTTTGTGAATAGTAGTGAAATGGTTTATGAATAGTAGTGAAATGATTTGAGTTAAGATTTTATTGGATTTTGGGAAAGTCGGGAGAAAAATTGAATAAAAAATAAATAAAGTTAAAATATTGTTATAATATTATTTTTGTTTTGGGATTTGAAAAAGTTCAATTTTCTTTTGTGTTTTGTTTGGAAGTTTGGGAAGTTGTAATGATTAGGTAATGATTAGATGAAAAAGTTGAAGATTTAAAATTAAAAAGTGTTCGTGTTTGAGTGATGTTTGGAAATAAAATTATGAGAAATTTTGAGATGAGATGAGTTATATTTTCCAAACAACCCCTAAGAATACTTGAGCAATGAGATCACAAACAAACATTCGAAATGAAATGAATTGGTAGCCTATAGGCGAGGACAAATCACTGACCAGAATATTTTCTCTACTTTAGAGAAAACCAATAACTAGACAGGTCGAGTTAATTCAAGCTAGATATACCCCAGGGATTACATTGTAAAACTGCAAATATCAAACTATACCATCAACCCTAGTGCCAAACAAGATGTGGTAACTAATACCTCAACACACCAACAAGAGAAATGCAGCCCCAATTTTGGACAAAACAATTGTAAAGGATTACCATAATATAATGGTGTATACAGCACAGAACATAATCATCTCCCAGCATCACAGTTCAACATAACACGAAATGCTACTCCACAAGATAACCACAGCATCACTCGTTAGTAAGATTGAAAGAAAAATAAAAAGGAAAATCTTACGGTTTTTCATTCTTAAATAGATAAAATATCCAACATTTCTAAAAGTTTTTAAAACCTAATACCTTCTCTTTCAACAGCAGCTCATTCTCCTCCTCTAGTCTCGTCGCTATCGACTCTAATTCGACTTGATACGCCTATAATCCAAAACCCCCATACCACATTACACTAATATACATTAGGAGGGAAAAAAAAATTCAAGCCCATCAATGGCAAACAGAATCGTAAAGAATAATTATTATGTCATACAATACCTGTTTCCTCTCCCTGGACCTTGCGGCGGACTCCCGGTTCTTGATCATCCGCCGTTGCCTCTGCTGGGCCGCCTTATCCAACGGCTCCAAGACCGCGCGGCCCCTCTTCCCTCTCCCTGTACCTGCTCCTGCAATCACATCCACCCCATTTCCGAACCCTACAATGGCCCCGTCGACGCTATCCAAAGCCGCAAACGGGCTCGGTGTGACTGAATCGAACGCGAAAACCCCTCCGCTGAGTCGCTCGGAAGGCACGACCTTCATGTCCTCTTCCTCAACGGCCCCGGCCTTGGCCAGAAAATCCTCCAGAGTCATCATCTCATCCGGCACCTCAACCTTGCACTCCTTCCTTTCGCCCGAGACGATCTCGCGCCAGACCTCGTCCACTGTTTTCGGAGCATGGGAGGAACCGTTTGGATGGGCATCTGAGGGGACCGGGTTCGGGGTTTCCATCACGGTGATTTGGGCGTCGAGGAGGGTGGATTCGGTGGTGGACGGGTTGGAGTCGTAAACAGTGCGTAGAAGTCCATCGACGGTCATTGAGGAGGATCCGAGATTGTTGGCTTTGGCACTTGTGTTTCTGCTGTGATCGGAGAGTGATTGGGCTTTTTTAACTGAGGAAGAAGAAGCGCGTCGAGGTTGATCCGGTTTCCTCGAACTAGAGTTCGTTGAAGTCATCACCTTCGACGACGCCATTTTCGCCAAATACAACGGGCTTCACACACACACTCACGCTCTCTCTCTCTCTCTCTCTCTCTCTCTCTCTCTCTGAGTCTGTCACTGATTTTCGGTTTCTGGATTTCGGACTTGTGATTCGGTTTGTATCGGCAAGAGGGAGAGAGGGAAACGGAGAGAGATTTGTTGGGAAAATGGGAACCGAGAGACCGGAATGGGGGATTGCCGGTGACCGGTTGAGCGATTATTTGGGGATTGTTAGCTGGGGAATTATAACGTCACGGACGGCTGCTGCTGCTGTGAGTTTTGGTGGAGTTTTACGCCGTGGATTGGGACTGTGACAGTGATGCTGGAGATGGGGTTGCGTGCTGACAGTCTGTGATGTTTTGTTGGAAATCAGTTGTTTATCGGGTGTGCTGTCGTACAGTGATTGGTTAATGGACCTTCCACGACTGTAACTCGTGGTAAGAGCGAGGCCCCAAAAATCTCGTGTCAATTATAAATGGTTTTTTTTTTTTAAATAATGGCCCTCCCATGAGTGTTCAAACATAATAATAAAAAATTACAAAAATTCTTTCATTTTTTGTTTTCTTAAAAATTATTTTGAGATTTATTTTTTTATTGAATTTGTAAAAATTATTTTGAGTTTTATGTTTTTTTTTATCACAAGAATCGTGACGAATAATTATATAAACAAAAAAATTTTGAACTTTTTCTTAACTAATTAAGCATGATCTAATCTCTGGAAGTTTGAATTTTTATAAATTCATCTAAACTTACATGCAGAAATGTGAGTAAACTAATATTCACTCTGGCGGGTTATTATTTATTTATTTTCTCCAATATTGATATTTGTTGTGAGTTCTATAAGAAAAAAAAAAACTAAATATAGATAAACATTGGATGAGAGAGTAATTATGGTCTTGTTTGGATAGAGAAATACTCTCAATCCATCTCATCTGATCCTATCTTATTATTATAATTTTTTTAAATTTTCATACAAAATATAATAAAAAATTCAACTTTTTCAAATTCTAAAACAATAATAATATTAAAAAATAATATTTTAATAATATTTTATTCAATTTATTTAAAACTATCTCATCTCACTTCACTATCCAAACGAGCTCATCTTTAAAAATATTTTACAATCTAGTTTTAAAATTAATTAATCTGATAGTACCACTTCATAAAAAAATCGATTTTTTTATTCAAACATGAGATTTTATATAAATATCACTCATTTCAACAGACTTGTTAAAAGGGATCATATAAAAGAAATTGTATGCATATTACCATGAAAACACGTTATTTTTATTTTATCATAAATAAAATAACATATTATGATAATGAAAGTATTACGTCATTTATATTTTAGGATGAGTACTACAATTGGATCATCTAAAATTTATCATTCAAATGACCCTCTTGACGTGATTTATTAATATATATACATATATATATATATATATATATATATTCAAAATAGAATGGCGTCCGAATACACAAAATGAGGAAAATTGAAATCTAGATTTCCTCTACCACTTTTATATTTGTGTTTTTTTATTTTTTATTTTTATTTTTTTAATAAACCATGCCATAAAAATTCTGGTACGTTAAACAAGTTTAATACGAAACAAATACGGTCGAATACCATATAATAAAAGTTGTAACTGTAACATAACGTAGGGACCAACCTTTCCTTTGCTTCAACATGAGCTATATATAATCTACCCCCAAACTTTCATGTGTTCTTCGTGATCATGAATCTCAAGGCATTCGGTGCCACATGAAGTATTAGGCATTTGTGGTGATTCTTCCACGCATTTACCCGATTATCATCATGTTCACGTAATTATGGAATTTTGGTATTTGACAGCCTTCAAGACAACCAAAAACACTAGAGATCAACATGATCTTTAATTCATAAAATCATTAATTAATTCCTTTCCAATATTTTTGCGTAATTTTTTGGATAGAATATTTGGGATCTACATCCAAAATAGTAGAAAGAATGTGTTAATAATTAATAATTAGTTGGATAAGCCTTTTTTTTTTTTTGTTTCAAGGTAGAACAAAGTCCATTCGTTCATAACGGGATATTACAACTTTGATCTGAAATATACAAAATACAAGTCAACTAATGCTTTTAAGGCTCTCCAATATACAAATTTCTTTGTGACTGACATGATTTAGTTTATTACTTTAACTCTCTATAGATAAACTATTTTAGAGACAACACTTTATCCTAAGACAGATTTAACAAATCTCATATTCTGTCTTAAGACAAAATTAAACAACCCTATACTTTGTTTAAGACGGAGTAGAGGACACATACTATGGACAAAATCCAAGAGATTGTGTTTTTTTTTTAATTTTATTATTTTAACTTAAAACAAAGAAAATAATAGAAAACATAAAAGATATGTAGGAAAATAACAAATTACAGCTTGAAAAGTTGTAGATCTGTATTTTGAATCTTAGAGAAAATAAAAAATGCAAACATCAAGACTGTGGTAGCGCGTGAGGGACATGCGCAACCCAAGAAGTACGGCGGAATGTCAATTGTCAAGTCTAAAGAAATTGATGGTCCTAGTCCTAAAAAAGCCACGCGTAATAGCGATAGAACTTCCATTACAGTGGCGCATGGATATCATGAGTGCACTTTGGGCCGCGTGTGTGGTGCACGCGTCACTCTGTTCAACGAAATTCTTAGTCCATCTGAATGATCGACGCCTTGGAAATCTTGTGGTGGGGCGCATGGTGGTCGCTTAGTTTCAGAGAACAACAGATCTGCATTTCATCCTACTATAAACGAAAAAACAAATAAAACCAGAAAAAATAAAAAAAACACTAGAGAGGAGTGAGGAGGGATGAGGGAGGAAGGGAGGAGCCAAAGCTCCAACCCCCTCTTCTGGTTTGAGTTTTTTTAGAGGAGCGGTTGTATAGAGAGAAAAGGGAGAGAGCAAGAATAGGGTTTTCTTTTTTTATTTTGTATATTTATTAGTTGGATAAGCTAAGTATGCAGGCTAGCCATGAATTTGAACTTGGATATATTTCACTGCCCAATTAAAATATATATCAAACTTGGTAAGATATTGGATTGCCACCATACTTCTCAAATAAAATATCAACTTAATTAGTATGATGAGTATATTTTCTCTAATTTTTAATAATCCCTAATTAATTTCTCTAATCCCAATAAAAAGACAAAGCTAAGGAATAAAATTTTTAAAGATGATCATACTCATAAGCATGCTGAATAAAGGAATTCAAATGAAAGACAAATATATATATATATATATATATATATATATATATATATATATGTGTGTGTGTACATACCCCTGATCAATCAAAAGTAGTTGAATTCATATACAGGCAACTCTCTCTCTCTCTCGCACAGGGCTAGCAACTTGATTACCTATAATTCCATATATATTGCTGATTAATATTCTCGATCTTTATCATTTGTAAACTAGCGTTTGTCGTCTCTTTCTGATCTTTATCTTTTTGTTTTTATTTTTCAAGATATTTGATGCTGTTGCAAATATATTAATCTGGATCAATAATAGCGAAGGTTTTATTATTATTATTATTAATGATGATGACGATGACCACCACAACAAAATAATAAGAATAATAATGATAAAAATTAAAGTTAAACCACATGCATGCATGGTATCCATATATAATCCATGCATGCAGATCATCATGATCATGTCAAGAGATGACAGGTAATCTCTCAATAAAAATGGCACTAGCTAGCTATCATGATCAGCAAGAGTGAGTTTGTAACGTACGGGAACCTGTTTGACTCGAAACTACAATGACAACTTGATGATCATGATCAGGCCGTCACCATCTGGAAGGGATGTTTAGATACATTGGCAATACGCTCACGACTAGAGGACAAATTCAGCACTCAAGATTGGGGGACTCATAGCCCAGTAGTCCATGGAACCCATGGCATTAATCGTGTGATATAATAACGTTAATAGATCAGGGTGGTTATCTCATCTACTTATTAAGAGATAATTAATAGTTACACCTCTATAAATAACAACTAAATGTAATAGATAATGTATGATTATTACTTATATTGAGATTACATCTCTCTAACTTAGGCATTGGAGCTCTTTTGGGCATCTAGAGCCGCCCTCTCATCTGTTGTAGGTCATTCAAGTTGTTGGTTGTATGACATACGTCATTTACAGTGTCGCCGTCTGTGAGATCTTTATAGACTTCAGCGCAATTTTCGCATGCCAACTACTATGCGATCTCAAGCAACCCGCGATCAAGAGATGAATGCGGCGGAGGTAGAAGCAAGGCTAGCAGAAGCTGATGAGAAGTTGAGAAAGGTTGTGGCAGTAGTGGAGCAGTTACAGAAAGAGAATGAAGAGTTGAAGCAGCAGAACGCCGCTACACCACTTGTCCAGAATAGGCAAGTGGAAGGAGATGCATACAGTGCAGGAGGCATGAATAGTGAAGAGCTAGAAAATAAGAGGTTACATGACGAACTATGTGGCCTCGTTGACAAATATGAGGAGATGGCAAGAAGAATGGGAGGGTCCTCTTTAGTGAAACAACAGCTTAATCGAATCGACCTTCCTTACAATGAGGAAGTAATAGCAGTGCCACTCCCACCCAAGTTTTAAGGTTCCTCAAAACTCACATGACTCTCCAGGACTTTCTCAGAGAGGTGGCTTGCCGGGTTTTCCCGTTAATGTTAAAGGGAATAGCATGGGGTTGGTTTGTGACTTTGCGTCCATGATCCATTAGTAGTTTCGAATAATTAGCCAAGCAATTCCTAACACAGTTCATAGCAAGTAGAAGGTGTCGAAGACCAGCCACCTATCTGCTCACCATCAAACAAAGATAAGGAGAGAGCCTAAAAGCATATCCAACCCGCTTCAATAGGGAGAAGTTGACCATAGATGATCAAGATAAAAAGATCACACTAGCCGATCTCCTAGGGGAATATGGCCTCAGAACTCTTTCATGGCTGAACTTGCAAGGAGAACCCTATCCACCTTGAGAGAGTTCTTGGATAGGGTAGACGACTTCATTAATGCTGAGGACACGTTGCATGCTCTTTTGGAGCCTAAGAAATAGGAAGTAAAGTCGGAGACTAGGAACTCAAATGGCGCCAAAGACAAAAAGACTGGCAGGGTCATCAAGATGGGAGGTTTGAAAGATACTCCAATCAATGAGAGTAGGGGCACTGCCTCATCCATAATAATCTAAGTGTGCAAGAAAATGATCAGGCGACAAGGAAGGAAGCGCACTCGCCGGTGAGAGGGCAACGTATTGCAAGTACCACCAATCGGACACTCATTGGACAAAAGACTGTTCGACCTTGAAAAAGAGGGTTGCTAGCTTGGCAGGAAACGAGGAGCTCGAACAAATGTTGGCATAGTATCTTAAGCCTATGAGAGAAGAAGGTCATGAGCGTGAACCCAGACGAAGTAGAAGTCTCAAACGACAAAAATAGGAAAGGGAATAAAGACACAACACCCTTCAGCAGCCATGTGACAAACTCCTTTTGGGGTATATCTACACCATAGCAAGAGGGTTCGTCGGAGAGGGTGTAACAACGTCAAGCAGAAAGGCTAATGCTCGTAAAGCAAGTTATCACGAGGTGTATATGGTGGATAAGCCTCCTAAACACCCCAAACTAAATGTCACCCCTACCATCTCATTCGTAGATGAAGACTGCCAATGGGTCATATACCCCCACGATGACATCTTGGTTGTCACCCTCGTGATAGCCAACTACCTAACCAGACATGTTCTAGTTAACAACGGGAGCTCAGCCGACATCTTATTCTGAAATGCTTTCATCATGATGGATATTAGCCCTGATAGGCTACGTCCTTCGCCATCTCCCCTAAAGAGGTTCTTGGGAGAAACTGTTCAACCCATGGGTGTCATCATATTTCCAGTCATAGTTAGCCAAGGTGCCTACATAATTATCACAATGACGGATTTTCTGATGGTCAAGGCTCTGTCGTCTTACAACACCATATTGGGGAGACCAACCCTGAAGATGAAATTCCTGATGAAAATAGGTGTTGGCGAGGTTCGTGGAGCGCAAATCCTTGTGTGGGAATGTTATGTTCAAGAGTTTAAGGCAGGGGCACCTAGCTTGTGTGTTGTGAACAGTTTGAACAAAAGGTTAAGCCCCTTCCCTCAGTAGAAGTCGGCCAGGACATAGAACCGAAAGATGAGAACAACTTGATGCAGGTCGAGGCAAATGAACCATTAGAAATAGTAGCCTTACATCCGGAACGCCCAAACACCACAACAAGGGTTGGGACGAGGCTCCCGCTAGAATACAGAGAGGCGTTGAAACAATTGCTGATTGCATACCGAGATGTGTTCACCTGGAGCCACAAAAATATGCCAGTGATTGACAACAACTTCATAGTGCACAAGTTGTGCATCAACCCGGAGGCCAAAAAGGTGCACGAAAAGAGAATGTCATTTAGTACAAAAAAGTGCACGACCATAGTTGAGGAGATAGACTGTCTCTTGGTGGCGGGATTTATAAAAGAAATGTACTACCCAGAGTGGCTCTCCAACGTAGTACTAGTTAAGAAAGCTAACGGGAAGTGGAGAATGTATGTAGACTTAACTTGTAACGCCCCGACCCCGGAGATCCAGGGAGTTAACTCCTATCTTCTGATAATCATCTCCAACAATACTAACATATATCCAAAATCAAAAATATCTACTTCCAAAAGCTCCAAATCAAACATAAAATACTTCAAATTTAATAAGCCATACATACTCATATATAGATCCTCAATACAGTATCCCAAATAAAATAGATCAACTTCACTACAGGTCTTAAACAACATAATAGAATGAAATAGAATTTACACAAGTCTCCATAAACCGTCTAAACGTACTAAAATCAAACTACTAAATAAATAAATCCACAAACTACACTAGTACCCTGAGGTACCCAACTACTATCCATAGTTAATCTTGCCCACAACCTCTATTACCGATCCTCAGCTAAACCATCAAAGTCATTTGTAAAATATTATGGAGAAAGGGGGTGAGTTATCAACAACTCAGTAAGCAGAACATATATACTAGTATGTAAACATGAGCATTTACAAAGTTTGATATGCATAACAAAAACGTTTACTTTCTGAAAACATAATCATATTTACTTTCAGCATGCATAAATTGAAACACACTATCAAAAAGTTAGAGCGGAACTTTCATAAAAAGAAACTTTCTTATTTAAAAAAAAAATATCCCTTGGTATATCACAGACTGAAACCTCATCTTTATAGCATATCAGAGTATCACATCGGGACAAATACCATGTTTGACCCCCGTGGTAGGGTTATAAACCACCATTATACTCGTGGCTGGGTCGTATACCATGTTTCACCCAAGTGGTAGGGTTATAAACCACCATTATACCCGTGGTTGGGCCGTATACCATGTTTCACCCCCGTGGTAGGATTATAAACCACCATTATACCCGTGGCTGGGCCGTATACCATGTTTTACCCCGTGGTTATAAACCACTATTATACCCGTGACTGAGCCTTAACAAAAAATAGAACAGTACATCATCGGAAACAGATCATATTCAGATACAGAATCAGAAATCATGCCAAGATTTTCAGATAACACGTCATATCATAAATAGAATACTGAACACTTTTAGAGCATTTCCCATATCCAAGAATAATAGACACAAATCCTTTTCATTTAATCCAAGCAAAATCTTTTGGGATCTTATATTTGCTCATTTTCACAATTCAGAAATATAATGTTAAAATTAGCTCATGTCTACACCAGTCATGACAAATATAGTTTTTCTTATATAAAATTTATGCATATGCAAAACAAACATTCGATGTCGTTTTCAGATTTCTTTTCAAAGATAAACATGCATATTTTCAAATTTGACCTCATTTTATTTCATTTGTGCAAAGCTAATATAGGAATCCCGCTTACCTGACTCTTGTTGTGTACAAGATATGCCTTAGGTTTGAGCTCTAATAGTATCACAACCTAAAACAATTAACGTTTACCTCATAATTAATGATCCAAACAGGTATATCACTAAGCTTATTTAATAAAAACTTAAAACAGCCCCTTTTTAATCTAGAATTTTCCATAAGGTAAATCTAAACAACCCCACTTCAAACCATCAATATTATCACCCTAGTACTACCAAGAAATTTTCACTCAACCGCCACTTAACAAACCTGAACAGCTTAATAATAACTCAAATATTAACACTAAACAGTCACAATTACTAGCCCAAAACAGTCTCACAAAACCGTCCCAACAAACATACTCCTCAACTTCGAGACTTCCAGCATATCCAACCACAATCCAACGGATAATAACACAAATCAATATAAATTTACATAGATAATAAGTTCTAACATGCTTACAATAGTAGTGTATAAAACCAACCAACACTACAACCAATGTCAGCAAGGGTCTTACCAAACGTTTGAGTTCGAGTAAAATGGAAGGGGAGAAATGTAGAGACGTTGGCAGCAACCAAAAATACACTCGGGCAGAGTTCGACACCCAATCTAGTGTTTTAGAGACGTTGGTGCTTGCCGACGACACCGATTCAAGGAGACCCACAAACTACTCACAAAAAAATCATAGAAATTTCATCGATGAAGAAAAAAAAAACTGGAGTGAGTGCATAAGTGTGAGAAACAAAGAGGGAGGAAGAGAGAGAAAGAGAGACGCTAACCTCCAAAACCTAGTACCCCAAAATCACCAAAATAAAATGCAAGATTGGGAGAGTAAGAGAAATCTGCACTTAGAGATAAGAGAGGGAGAGTGATGGTTGATAGACTTGAAAAGAAAGAAGAAAATAAAAGGAAATAAAAAAAAATAAAAGAGAAAGGAAAGTAACTGCACAACGTGGGAGAGGTTGGTATTAGCAGAGAGAAACGCTCAGGGAAAAGAAAGTGAAAAGCAAGGGGAAAGAAGAATTACTAAACGTCTACGTCTTGAGTCATTAGAAGCTAAAACACTTCTTTTTTTTTGTAAAGGCCTAGGCCTTGGCCCGGGTATTACATAACTGATCTTAACAAAACCTGCCCCAAAGACAATTTTCCACAGCCACAAATTGATATCATTGTAGATACCATGACAGGGCACAAAGTTTTGAGCTTCATAGATACATATTCGGGGTACAATCAGATCTGAATGAATAAGGCGGATGAGGAGAAAATGACATTCATCACTGATAGAGGCCTTTATTGTTACCAAGTGATGCCCTTCGGGTTGAAAAACGGTGGGGCAACCTATCAAAGGCTGGTCAATCGAATGTTTAAGTATCAAATTGGGAAGACTATGGAGGTGTACATTGATGACTTACTAGTGAAGAGTAATGAACTTGCCCAGTACCTAGCACACCTCAGAGAATCCTTCGTGGTGCTACACAAATACAAGATGAAGTTGAACCCAACTAAGTGCGCTGTCGAGGTTAACTCAAGAAAGTTTTTGGGCTTTATTATCTCTAAGAGAGGTATTGAGGCGAATACCGAAAAGATCGACGCCATCTTAAATATGGCACCACCAAAAAGTATTAACGATGCCCAACGGTTGGCAGGTTGAGTAATCGCCTTGAATAGATTCGTATCGAGGTCTGTGGACAAGTGTATTCCTTTCTTTAGGGTCCTGCAGAAAGCACACCTATGGAATGAGGATTAAGGAATATGACAGAGCCTTTCAGGAGCTAAAGCAATATCTGGCCAACCTGCCTCTATTAAAAACAACCCAATTAAGGAGACATTTTATATGTGTACCTGGTGGTATCCCCACACGCCGTCTCAATGGTCTTAATCAAAGAAGAAGAATCAACCCAAGCATCGGTATACTACACGAGTCGTGCGCTAAAAGGCGCTAAGATTAGGTAATCACGGATGGAAATGTTGGCATTTGCACTGGTGATAGCCGCCAGGAGGTTACGATCGTCTTTTTAGGCCCACCTAATAAAAGTATTGACAGAGCACCCCCTCGACAGAAGACTACAGAAGCCGAACAATTCAGGAAGATTGGTTGCATGGTTGATGGAGCTCAGCGAGTTTGATATCGACTATATGCCCAGAAGTGCAGTGAAGGGGCAAGACTTAGTAGACTTTGTTCCCGAATTCACCGATTTTTCGATAGATATTGAGATGGCGCATCCTAGCCGACCCTGGGTAGTGTTTGTGGATGGATTTACCTACCATAAGGGAAGAGGTATAAGGATCTACATCGTTAGCGAGGTAGGTCAAGAGAACTACTACATGACCACGCTTACTTTCAAAACCACCAATAATGAAGCCGAGCATGATGCCCTAATAACAGGACTCCCAATTGCGAAGACTTTGGGCACCAACGAGATCGAAGCCAAAGCCAACTCCCAAATAGTAGTAAACCAAGTAAATGAAGTTTATACCACGAAAGAGGGGGGAACTGAAAAAGTATCTGAACCAGGTACTGGAAATCCGTGACCAACTCTCTTATTTTAACTTTGAGCAAGTGCCAATGGTGGATAACGCAATAGTGGATATGCTAGCCAAAGCCACCTCTGCAAGAGATGACATGGACTAGGTGATAGAGGTTCCAGCAATCGGGATCCAGGTGAACCAAATTGTGCCCTCGGGGCCAGAGTGGGATAAGGAAATATTGAAGTACTTAGATATTGGCAGGCTCCCAAAAGGGAATGAGGCGGCAAGGGTGATTAGAAGGAATGCGGCGCGGTTGATTAAAGTTGATGGAATCCTATACAAGAAGGGCTTCTCCGCCTCTTGCTAAGGTGCATCTCGCCTGAGATAGTTTGTCTTAGTAGAAATATACAAAGGCATATGCGGCAATCATTTAGGCGGAAAGCCTTTAGCAAGGAAAGCCCTTAGGGCGGGCTACTATTGGCACAATGCCTTGAGGGATGCCAAACAGTTTGAGAAAAAGTGCACTTAGTGCCAGTCTACACCCTTATTCCACACTGCCCACCTGAGAAATTGCTCTCCATCACTATCCCGTGGTCGTTTGCCCAATGGGGGATTGATCTGGTTTGCCCCCTTATGCCATGGAAGGGTGGGGTAAAGCACATAGTTGTCGTAGTAGACTACTTCACTAAATGGGTGGAAGTAGAGCCCTCACAACCATAACAACAAAGACCATCACCAGATTTTTGTGGAGGAGCATCGTGTGTAGGTTTGGTGTCCCCAGAAGTATAGTATCCAACAACGGAAAACAGTTCAACTCAGAGCATTACAAGGAATGGTGCCGAGAGTTGGACATCTAGGTAAAATACTCGTCACCAAGACACCCACAAGCCAACGAACAAGCAAAGTCAACAAACAAGCCCCTGCTTGGGATCTTAAAAAATAAGTTTGGCAACAAGAAGGGAGAATTGGCGGAAGAATTCCCATGAGTTTTGTAGGCCTATAGGACAACCGTAAAGACCCCAACGAGTGAGATTCCATTCACCATGACCTTCGGGAGCGAAGCAGTTGCTCCTGTAGAAGTCGACTTGCCCACATACTGGACCAGCCACTTCAACCAAGCTAAAAACAACGAGGCATTCGAGGAACACCTCGACCTACTAAAAGAAAAGAGGGAAGAAGCGAAGATCCAAAACACCATCAACAAAAGAAAAGTCGATCGCTACTTCAACAAGCGAGTCAACCCCAGGTCCTTCAAAGTGGGCGACTTGGTGCTTAAGGAGACGGGAATGACAAGCCAAGAAGAGGGGAAGCTCGACCCTCGATGGGAAGGACCATACGTGGTCGTCACTAGCAACAGACCGAGTTCTTATCGCCTGAAGGATAGTCAGGGAAGGGAGTTGCAGCACCTTTGGAATGCCGAGCATTTAAAGAGGTTTTACCCTTAGATATTTTTGCAAAATTTATGTTTGGTTATATTTTTGCAAAATTTATGTTTGGTTGATAAGAGACAAGTAAATAAAGGCGGATGACTGCTCAGATCGCGCATTTGCTCATAGTTAGCCACCAGTATCGAGTTTAAAGACTCGTGGTGCAATAAATGGGCGTGAGGGTCAATAGACCCCATGACCCCCACAGTTAGTCACCAGTGTCGAGTTTAAAGGCTTGCGGTGAAATCAATGGGCGTGAAGGTCAGTAGACCCCACAACCCCCACAATTAACCACCAGTGTCGAGTCTAAAAACTCGCGGTGCAATGAATGAGCGTGGAGGTCAATAGACCCCACAAACCCCACAGTTAGCTACCAATGTTGAGTCCAAAGACTCATGGTGCAACGAATGGGCGTGGAGGTCAATAGACCCCACAACCCCCACACTTAGCCACTAGTGTCAGGTCCAAATACTCGCTGTGAGACGAATGTGTGTGGAGGTCAATAGACCCCATGACCCCCACACTTAGCCATTAGTGTCGAGTCTAAAGACTTGCGGTGCAACAAATGGGCGTGGAGGTCATAAGACCCCACAACCCCCACACTTAATCACCAATGTCAAGTCCAAAGACTTGCGGTGCAACGAATGGGCATGGAGGTCAATAGACCCCATGACCCCTACATTTAGCCACTAGTGTCGAGTTCAAAGACTCTCAATGCAACAAATGAGCGTGGTGGTCAATAGACCCCACGACCCCCACACTTAGCCACTAGTATCGAGTCTAAAGACTTGCGATGCAATAAATGGGCGTAGAGGTCATAAGACCTCCCGATCCCATAGTTAGCCACCAGTGTCCAGTCCAAAGACTCACGGCAAATGGGAGTGGAGGTTATAAGACCCCATTACCGCCATAGTTAGCCACCATTGTCGAGTTCAAAGACTCACAGTGCAACGAATGGATGTGGATGTTAATAGACCTCACGACCCCCATACTTAGCCACCAGGGTCGAGTCCAAAGATTCGCGGTACAACGAATGGGTGTGGAGGTCAAAAGATCCCACGACCCCAACACCTAGTCACCAAGGTCGAGTTCAAAGACTTGCGGTGTAACGAATGGGGGTAACGACCAGAAGGCCCCATGACCCCTATTAAGTCCAAAAGACTTGTATTAGAAAGTGGCGCATCAACATTAAATCAATAAAAATGGCTAAACCAAGGACCAACATTGTCAAACAAACAACATTAACAATGAGGAGGTCATTTAGCGAGGATATGCTATTTCTATGACGACGAAGTCCCATTAGGCTTGGAGGAAGAAGGCTAGATAGGAAAGGTGTTAGGCATGGTGTTGCGCTCTAGGGCATCCACAAATTGGCATGACGCCGCGTTAGGTTTGAAGGCGCTCAGGTCCAGCCTCCTCAGGTCGGCCTAAGGGTGTAACACCCCGTATTTTAGTGTATTTTTATTGAATGATTATTTTAATTAATTTAAAAATTGATTCTCTTATTTTAAAATTTTAGGGGTTTTAGAATATTATTTTATAATATTTTAAGTTGTGAAAATTATTTTAATGTGCTTTCTTAATATTAAATTATTGTTTTGGTTTTAAATTGATCTTTAATTTAAATTAGTTGTTTTTAGGCTTTAAAATTATTGTTGGTTTATTTAAACTTTTCACTGCGTTTAAGTTATTTTAATTAAATTTTCTATTTTGAAATAATTTTCGTTGGATCGTTTTCGTGACCCAAGATGTGAGAATTGGATCTCATTTATTTCTCTTCTTTTTTTTTTGTCCTTTGTCCTTTTTCTCTTTTTTCTTTTCTCCTTTTTCTTTTCTCTTTCGATCTTCTCTCCCTTGCGCAGCCCGTTCTCCCTCCCTCTTCCCGTTCGAATCATCGTCCCCCACCCAGCGCTGTCGTACGCCACTCGTGGCCGACACCGCCCCTCTCCCTTTCTTCCTCTCCGGCCGGCGACCACCCCCTTGTGATTTGAGCCCCTTCCACGCCACCGTCGACCAGCACGCACCATCTATAGCCGCGGCGTTCTTTGTGTCGTTGCGCCGTCATCCGGCCACTACCTCTTCACCATATTTTCCTCTACCTCCCAGCAACCCAATGGACCCAATCCCGGCTCCGATCCGTCACCGGTGAAGCCACATTAACCTCATCTCCATTTTATACTTTTCGGCCTTAAACCGCTCCTTTCCGCTGTCACCTAAGGCCAAAAGCCACCACCATTAGCTTCACCGACCTCTCTAGGCCCTACCCTATCAATTTCAAGTCTTGGTTTGACTTCGTTCAAAAGTGAATTTTTGAGACCCACGGCCAGTGTATTTTTACACTGTTTGGTTGATGTTTTGTGACTCCTAGTGCTTTCGTGATCTTCCAAAAATTATTATATAGCGCTGTAAGTATTTTCTCAAACATCTTTTAAGATTTTAATATATTTTTACGCTAACTTATTTATTATTACTGTGATTGGTTGGTTGTGTTGGACTGAGTCCGATGAGTTATGAGGGTCGGATGGATTGAGGACGGAGTTATTCCTGTGTTTGGTTATTGGAATGGGTTGGTTATTATATATTGTTGTTGGTTTGGTACATTGCATATTGCACGCATGTTCATGTTTGTAAATTGAAAACTGGATTTTCGTATAATTGCATTCATGTTCATGTGTTCATTGGAAAATTAGATTTTTGTGAGAAAAGGGAAAGAGACTGTAGGGATGGTGGTAAGTAGGGATGGTGGTATAGTCCCGCTTGCGATTTCCGTCTATGGTGTACGCGTAGAGATGGTGGTAAGCAGGGATAATGGTGTTGTCCCGCCTGTGATTCCCGCCTATGGTGCTCCATTGGATTTTTGTGTTGTGTGGAAAGAAACTGTAGAGATGGTGGTATAGTCCCACCTGCGATTCCCGCCTATGGTGTACGCGTAGGGATGGTGGTAAGCAAGAATGGTGGTGTTATCCCGCCTGTGATCCCCGCCTACGGTGCACGCGGTAGGGATGGTGGTAAGTAGCGATGGTGGTAGAGTCCCGCTTGTGATTCCAGCCTACAGTGTCTGATAAATTTTTTTTGTGTAAATCATTTTCTGAGAAAATGACGGATTATGTTTTTGGGCCAAAAATGGGATTTTGGCGTGTGTTGGAAAAATATCAATTTTTTGAGAAAATGATATTTTTGGATTTGGTGCATATTTCATCATATGCATGTTGGTTGGTAGCATTAATGTATTTTGATCTTAGGGATTTTTGGATTATTACTTACCTGCGGTACCATTTTTGGTACTGTAGATTTTGTTGTAGATGAGGATGTGGAGCTTGTGGGATCGGCTCCATGGAGATTGTGGCATGTGGTTGCTACTGTTTTGGATTATGGGAATTGTTTCCCACTCGTATTGGTATTTGGCTTTTGCTGTATTTCTTGGATAAGTATATAACTTTTAAAAGATATTTATTTTGGTAAATTTTTGTATTTAAAATTTTGGTACTTAGTAGACTGATTTATTTTAACCGCTGTGACTCTTTGGTGCTCTGGTTGCACGTTGCACATACTTGAGTACTTATCGTTGGGATGCGTGACCCACGTTGTCATCATCCTGACGTCACGATTCTTGTGTTGTTTTATACGTGGGAGTTAGGGCGTCACAAAGGGTTTGCCAGCAAATGGGCCTGTAAGTGAGCCATACCAGCCCATAGTCATACCTGAAGGCCCGGTCTTTAACAACCCTCCCAATGGCCACCTGAGGATGCAAACAAATCAACTCACCATTGGTAGAAGCCAATTGGGACTCCAACTCGTGTAGCTTCGCCTTCTATTCTTTGACCGTGGTGTCCAAGTGCATCATGGTTCTGTTCTTTTATCCAACGTAGTGTTAGTGTCCTCCCTATTCTTCTTATAGGCGATGAACCTGGATTCCAACCTTTCATAATTCCCTTGTACGTCAGACACTTAAAGGTTGAACTGCCTATACTCCTCTACATGTGATGCTTTCACCTCTAACAACTCAAAGGTGAGTCTTTTGCGCTCCTCCTCAGAGGAAGACAATGCTTGGGTAGACTCCCGACAGCGCTGCTCAACCTTCGCTTGGGCTGAGAGGAGGCCAACACCTCACTCAGGCGGGATACTTGGGCCCTAGCATATACGTGTTCCTATTTCGCCAGTTGCAGAGTAAAACTGTCATGAGCTTGGAGAGACTAGGTGCGAAGAAATTTGCGGTGAAGCTCATCGTGAAAAGACTCAAGGTTGGCCTCTAAGGCATGAATGTGCCCATAAGCCTGTTCCAAGTAGCACTTCACCTCAATCTTCTTAGCCAGAAATTGAGTTATCTCCTTCTTGGTGAAAAACCCACAAATCCGCCTCTCTCGCACCTCATCTTCCAAGTGGGCATGATCATTTAAAATCCAAGTCGCCAAGTCATCCACGCCCTACACAACATAAAGGGCCAAATGAGATGGTCATTACAAGCAAGAACATCACACTATTAGATAAAAAGATCAGGTAGAAAGCAAGTCAATACTGGGGATAAGAGATTCAAGTGTTGTGACGTCTCCGCTACTAGCCTGGAGGGAGGAGGGGGACACTTGGGTTTAGCCCCCTCAACCATGGTTGTCATATGAGTTCCCCCTAATGAGGAATGCACCAGAAGTATGAAAGGGGCGGCTGGAACTCCCAACTCAGAAACAAATGCAGTGTGGCCTCCACCTTGGCCCCTTCCACATGGTCGCTAAAACTCTCGTCGCCAACCACATCCTGATTAGCTTCGTCTTTCTTTTCCCTCACCTCTTCCAAGGAGGAACCACCCCCCTCCCAAGGAGTTATAGAGTCCCCATCACCGCCGAAGGAAGAGGGAGAAAGGGAGGGAATAGAGACCCTCTTTTTGATTCGTCGGTGGGGTTTCACCCCCCGAGATGGTCGTAGGAAGGGAACTTAGGGTGGAATCTAGCCCCCATGGCTCTCAACGTTGCTGCCTTCAACATTGAACTTAGCTTGGAAGACTCCACGGCGGAGTGGAAGGAGGTCCTCACAGGAGTCTGGGTTGAAGTTTGGTTAGGAGTACGTGAGGAACTGCAGTTAGCCATGAGAGAATGTGAGAAGTGAATAAGGAGAAACTGGAAGGAAAATGAGAAAGTAAAAAGAAGAAATGTGGCACAGATGGGAAAGAGGAAATGAATCAAGAAAATGAAAGAGGTGTAAAGGTAATGATGAGGAGGTTCTTGGGAAGCCAAACAGGAGACGACACTGATGATTACCATTCTTTTGAATAGGAGAGAATAAAAGTGTGCGAATAACAATAAGTTTGGATCCACACCTTAGTTAACATGGATCCTTAGCGGGGTAGAATGAAAAGAATTCTGAGTGGCCGCCTACCTGCCCCAAGCTAGCGGGGTAAGGTGCCTTCACGTGAATTAAAAGGATATAAAATAAATTAATTTCCTATGTGCTAGCACAAAGGAAATTAGCGAAACAACTGGAAGATATGTTTAGGTTCCTTAGCAATAAGCCCACGACTAGAGGACAGGTTCAACCTAAGACTAGGGTATTCATAGCCCAAGAGCCCATGGAACCCAGGTTCCATGACACCAACTGTGTGATATGATAACGCCGATAGGTCACGGTGGTTATCTCCTCCACTTATTAAGGGATAATTAATGATTATCTACATCATCAACACCTCTATAAATAACACCTAAAGGTAACAGATAATGTATGATTATTACTTATATACTTATATTGAGATTACATCTCTCTAACTTAAGCATCAGAGCTCTTTTGGGCATCCAGTGTCGCCCTCTCATTTATTGCAGGTCATCTGAGTAGTTGGTGGTGTGAAATATGTCATTTACACTATCAATTTTCAAAAAAATTATGGTTGTACAGTCGTAAGATGATCATGTTTCACTCGTAAATAATTATTCTCGTCATAAATAATTTTTTATAAATAATAATTTTTTTAATAAATACACATACTCGTACTAATTATTTATTTATTTTTCTTTTATCAAATGAGAGAAATAATTTATACAAGTCCCAAATAGATAAGTCTCATACAATTTTTTGTAAAAAAGTGAATCGCATTTAAAAAATATAAAATTTTTATTTATTTATTAGTGAGACTTACTTTTTTATAAAATATTTATCTATTTAAGATTTGTACCTAGTATTACTCATAATATGGTAATAGGGCGTAATTTGTTGAGGTCCCCTGTTCCTTATTCATATTATAAGGAACCTCTTGGTTTACGTACGGTTAATGTGCATGCAGGCAGCTTCTAAGTTATACTACTCGGTAAGGACAAAATATATAAACTACCAAATGCAATAAAGGTCCCCAAAAAGAGGAGGCTCTTCAGCAAATTCAGCCTTAAAGTTTGCAAACAAATTGGAGAACTAAATTCTGATCATCTATCTTCTGATGATCTGTCTGTCTCCAAATGAGATTAGTGTTACCCAGAAAAATAACGTAAAGAACAATCCATCTTTTTAGAGTGCTTTATAAAGAGAGAAAAAAACATGCCAATTGCAACCGACTGCCAAGGAAGTTGAATAGCTATTACCACCTTCATTAATCATTCTGTCTATCGAACTTTAAGGTTTTTTAAGGAATATTTCCAAGTAAAAATTAGTACTCAGTTTAGAATATTCAGAGCTATTCAGCCGTCCTTCGATCTCAGCCCAAGAACATACTGCAATTATAAGTTGGTTCTTAAAATATTGTCTTCAAGATGTGGGCAAAGTCTAGATCAGCAGCTTCAAAGATCAAGAAAGGTATATATGTTCTTATATTTTCTCCAGTTTCAACTTCAAATTTCCTTTCATTTCTTCTGGCTACTAATGATCACCAGATTGACATTTTTTTTGGTTGAATTGTTCAATTTGTGTTTGCATTTCAAGTAACTCTTCCCTGTTTTAAATCATTCCTCTTTTTCTATATCAGTTAATTGATCTCGTGTTTTGCCCCACATGTCCATATATATATGTCCTCTCAAAGTCTATATGTTTAGTACTTGAAAATTGTTACTTTTCGTCATTTTCATCATTTTGATCATGATCATTATTTTATCATCCTCTCATATAACATCAAAGGATTGTACAGCGATGATTAAAAAGACGACGAATAATAATTTTTCATGCTAATTTGTCTATGCAGTCATGTGTTTGGTAATTGAACACATAGATTAACATCCAAAACTACTGTTGCTTTATCAAATAATTTAAGATGCTATGTCATGTGTAGTCGGGTTCCATTAGTTATCTATCTTTAGTTTTTAGATAATTTTACAGTTCTTGACATTTTGGGTACTTTCATCAGATGGCAAGGAACTGAGAGATGCCCACAAGAACTTAACTGTCAACGAGGAGTACCTTAGTGCATTAAGAACCAAATCCTATGGTGAATTCTTCACTAAAGCTCAATTAGTGGTAAACCAGCCATCCTTTCCATCATATTGCCACCATGAATTCTCTGAAGTTCTTCTCGAACCAGGTCAAGAAACTATAATGGCTGTTCTTGATTCTCCAATTCTTTCAAAGATACCTGAACTAAAAGGCCTTATGCTCATGTACTTTGACATCAGTGCTGAGGCTTCAAACATCTGCAGCCACCTCCTCAAAAGCATCAACTCTGTCCAATCTAACTACCAATTCATCCAACGTGCACTTGACACCTTTGATGATTACTCTCCCGAGCAACTCAAACTGATTATTTCAGAGCTAAAGGCGTTCATCATCCTAAACAACCCGTTTTCCAATCCTGACGAGCATGATTTTAAGCAGACAAACAACAAGTACTCATCCTTGCTGCACCACCTGAAGACAGCGAGAAAAAAGGTGGCAAGAAAACTCAAGCTGATAAAGTATTTCAAGAAGGCATTTGGGATATGCATAACCGCAGCCGGTGGCTTGATAGCAGTTGCAGCCATTGTTCTGGCATTTCACATTCTTGCCGCACTGCTCCTGGGGCCTGCACTTTTCATCAGCTTCCCCATGAAGCGCTCAAAGAAGATCAAGATGTTGAGCTTTGGATTCTTAAGAAGTGGGATTCTCAGCAAAGTGAGTGACCAGATTGATGTAGCAGCAAAGGGAACGTATATTTTGAACAGAAGTTTGGACACAGTGAGTAGACTTGTGGCTAGACTTCATGACGAGGTTGAACACAAGAAATCAATGATACAGTTCTTTTTGGAGAGGAGAGACGATACATTTTCTCTGCAAGTAGTGAAGGAGATTAAGAGGAGTGATGTAGGGTTCAGGAAGCAAGTGCAGGAGCTTGAAGAGCATGTATATTTGTGCCTAGTCACCATTAATAGGGCTAGAGCCTTGGTTATTAAGGAGATGACCTCATGATCCTGTGCTGAGAAAAAGGGTTCCCATATTTGGGTCTGCACAGAGTTATATATAAATCATCATCTTGTATATATCTTGAAAACTGTATTAGCCATTGAATTTTCAGAAGCTTTTTGGTTGTCTTTCATGTAAATTTAAGCTTTTGTATGTAATGACAAACTGAATCTTGTTTCTCTAAAGTCTAAAAGACGTTTGCATACGTTAAGAAGGGTAAGAAAAAAGAGAGAGGATAGATATAGTCGTGAGTACGTAATATCGTATAATTATTTTTAAAAGAAGTTAATAAATATAAGATTTATATAAAAAAAATTAATTTTTTAATAATAAATTTTATTTTTTTAAAAATGACTATACGAGAATTACAAACTCTGCAAATTTATGTAATATTACTTTAAAAAAAAAAAAAAGTAGTTTTGGAATGAAAGCCAGCTGCGCATTAAACTAAGCTTGGTGAATCTGCCGACAGCTTTGTCAGAAATGCACGTTGTAGCTTACTAATTTAGGTGGGATGCATTGCTCTTATTGGTTGGTGGACTCTGTTAGAGCATTAGCATTGGTCTATGCATATGCATATGCAAAATTACCTCTTTTGCATAACCATTTGGCCATTCAAGCAAAACTCCCACATTGGCTTATGCATATTTGAGACCAAATAATAATAAAATATTATTTTTTTATTATTATTAATTTTTTTCTAAAATCAAAATTTTTATATATATTTTGTAATTAACATCCACTATATATATTTGACATTAATAATACAAATGCAATAATAAAAAATATAATTTTTTTTATATATTATATTAAAAATATAATAAAATGAAAAAAAATATATAATATATTATAATAATAAAATGAATGTGTATGTGAAGATTTGTTGTGTTGTTGAGGGAGGGAGAAGAGGAAAAGATTGAGAGAGAAAGAGTGGAAGGAGAGAGAAATAACAATTAAATATGTTTGATGGAGTGAATAGTTGTTATCTAAATTTGGATAACAACTGTTCACTGTTAGCTAAATTTATGGATATGCATAAGCCAATGTGGATGTTTTTTGATTCATATTATGCAAATATGGTTTTGCATATAGATATGCATAGACCAATGCTAGTGCTCTTATATAGGTAGGTTTAGAAGGAAGAGAGTACTTTGGTGGGGATACCATTACGAATCTAACATTTCATTTTATGGACCCAAACGGTTGAGGACTTTTTAATGGCTTTTGTCGTCCATGGAATCACATTGTTTATAAATTTATTTTTATAAATTTTTTTATAATTGTAATACTTCTTTCCAAAAATTTAATATTGTTCAAGTTTTAAATTTTAAATTCTAAAGTTTTTCCAAAATTTAATATTGTTCGACCATTAACACTTATTTCTATCTCAATTACCTTAAAAAATCATAAATTTATTATTATTAGTTTGAACTCATAATTTGGATATTTTCTAGTACAACATTTCTTGTTTTTCTCTCTAGTATATTTAAGAATATAATGCATCAGTTACTATTCATTCGAATATTTTATATTTATAATTTTTTTATAAAATATAAAAATATTTTTTATAAAATATAAGATATAGAATAATAAATAGTAACTGATGAAAAGAATTTTTTTTAAAAATTCTTAATGGGTTAAGAAAATTATTGATTGTTTCATAACTTGTTTGTTGGGTTAACGGGTTAAGAAAATTATTGATTTTTCTTGAAAATTGAAAAGGGCAGACGTAGTAACGTGACACTTTTGACTTGATTAGGTGTTAGGATCATTAATGCATACTTTAATATTAGGATTGAGCCGTTAAGCCAACAAAGCCACCCAGCCTCTTCACTTCGCAGAAGATGCCGTATCCTCTCACGTTCTTCACCTTTTCAGCCTCACTTTCGATCCAAAAGGACATTAAAATATTTAATTCCCCATTTCTAGCAGCCTCTACAAGTCCCTATTTTTCGGGTTCCTAATAGTTATACTCCAGATACTGTGAACTTTCTCAGTTCTTCCAAAGCCTCTGTCTAATGGTTCAACCCCCACCAACCAACTTAAACCCCCTCAATTTGTCATCTCGTTCTTTTACCCATATTTTTCATCAAGTTCTATTTGCTAGCTGGACCACTCCCTGGATTGGTGAAGCAGCTGATTGCTTAGTTCTCTTTGATTTGAAGTGCGCCACGTTGTTCTTGCTCATGGAGTTTGGGAAGTACCTATCAGTTGTGTGCGTGTTCTTTGCCTTCAGTTCCACCCCCTCGTCGTGCTTACCGTGAAGTTTGCCTTGGTTCTTGTATTGGGTCGACGGTAAAGCGAGTTTAAACTTTAATACTTTAGCTCACCAAACGTTCAACTTGTTTTCTTGACTTGTTGGTTGGTTTTGTGTGCTCGCCAAGTAAATTTAACATTAAAGGGATTCAATTAAAGCCTTCTTCTGGACTTTCAAAACTGCTCAGTTGTCCTTCTTTTGTTCTTCAGCGCATGAAGTTTTTATTGTCATGGAAAATTCGTTAATTTGGATACAGAGTAGTGTTGTTCCAGGTTTTTAAAGTTGTGACTATGGTGATGTTTGCTTCTTGATGGTGTTTTTGTGCATTTTCTGGGCTCTAGTAAGTGGTGATTGCGAGAAATTAGAGATTGGTAACCGTAGTTAAATGGTTCTACGGTTGTGGGGCTGGTGGGTTTTACTTCTGGATTCTGCTACAATACATTTTCAACTTTAATTATTGGTTATTCAAGAGTTTGTATACTGGAGCGTGATATTAAAGGTTTGGGGAGTTGCGGGTTTGGAGGGTTTTAGTTGTTGAAGTTGTGCACTTGGAATCATGGGGAGTAACGGGGTTGGTCATTTGTCAAATGATTTAGTAGAAGAGGCTCTTAGCAGCCAAGAAGTGGATACAGGTGTTGGGCAGATTGGTATTGCTTATGGGTCAGTGGCGCAAAAGCAGTGCCCCGATGAACAGTGCAATGCAGGTTCTTTCGAGAAGGCAGACAATCAGAAGAATTCACCGGGCCTTCTGTTTTAGAGATTTCTCAGTCGAAGGAATTGATTGTTAGTTCTTCACCTCGAAGAGGTTAGTGCGACCACCTCAAGTTATGGTATCCTAATTACTTGAAAGAAATTTTTTCTTCTCCTGTATTTGTTTATGCATCTATGAATCAAAATTTGAGCAATGAAGATAGTCCAAAAGGGGCTTCTGTTCATTGATTTCTACCCTCCTGAAAGTATTTCAGTGAATATGGTAATTCAATTTTCTTCACTTTAGGCCATTGGGTATCACCAAGTTATTTTACTGAAAGTACTGGGCATCACCAAATCATCATATATGTGCAATTTTTTTGATAAATAATATTTGTTCAATTTTACCACACAGAACATAAGTGTTCTCTCTGTTGCCTACACTTCATTTGGTTGTAGTGGACCTAAGGATCAATTCCTGGAGTACATTTGTAGTACTTGGAAATGTCCATCTTGTGCATTTAGTTTTGTACTAAGCAACTACTTAATTAAGCTAATCCTGGGGTTATATCCATCTTATAAACATTCAGATTGAAGTAGTGAGCTAGAATGACCTGACAAAAGGAAGGATTGGTTTGTGCTGCTCCCGTCAGTTATAATAGCTTTTACTTTTACATTTGATTTTACTCATTTGTCCCAAATGTACACTCAATACTGTCTGCGGAACAGTAGTCTAAAAGCTTAAGCACTGAGGCCGTATGCTTTTTCAGAAAACTATTTGTTGAGATGGCGGCAAACCTGTTGCATAAATAAAGCTTCTGGAATAAGGGTGCCAAACATTTGGTTTCTCACATCCAAAAGCATTCTAATATCCCTAGGTTTTGCATGGGAGAAAAGACAGCAAGAATAGAGGAAATAAGTAAAGCCAACCACAATAATTACTAACTAGAAGCAAATGTTTATCTGTTTTTCCCTCTATAAGTCTCTATCCATGGGCTATTTGGTAAGGAAGAATCCCAATTAAATGAAGGTCAGAGTTTTGTTTCTGAATACATATAAGCTTCCTTTTTAACTCCAGATTATATTTCTGGTAACATGGTAACCTTGCAAATATCACTGGGGCAAACCAGCGACAAAACTGTTATATTTACTGCCTCATATGCATTGGGTCTCTAGAGCATACACCAAGATGCTACCAAACTGGCCTTTACAGCATGCTAGAAGATCTGCTACTCAGGAGGGCATAACCCAAACTACCCCCAAAAGGCCAAAGACCAGCACTCACCTAAAAGCAGCTGCATTATGGGACAAAAAAAAGTCAGCATTTAGCTTAGAATTTGGATGTTTCATTTCTCATGTCACATTCCACCTTTTGGCTTATGCCTTGGATCAAGCGTTATGTATATACTGCCGCTATTCACAACAGTTTTCCAGTGAGCTCTTCCTCAAGCAGTGTCTCTTCCCCCTTGGAGGAATGAGTGAGGCTGAATTCGTGGGTTCAAGGCCCTCCAGGAGTGTGTGTGCATGTGCGTAACTCACCAATGAAGGAAAGCTAATTATTTGGTTTCATCTATTCTTAAATTCCCAATTTCAAGTCCAAGCCAAATCAGCTACAATAAAGATGTTCCAGCACATTATGAATGTTTCTATTTTATTTATGTATTTATCTATTTGGTTTAGTTGTGACAAGTGACTCCAAGAAACCATACCAGCCACTACCCACTACAAATGTATTCAGTCCAAACCGCTATGCAGGACCACATGGGTGCATGTTCTCATTTTATTTCTTGTAAAGGTTATTCCATATACTCACTGATTTCAAAGCATCTGTTCTTGCAGGCCTGGATCATTGTGTCACTGCTCCTGTCTGCATTGACAGAAGTCTGCTAATGGATGACCATGCGGTCACATTCTCTAGATCCATGACAGAGAAGAAGGAGGTTCCAAGGCATGACCTAAAGTTGGATAGGCTGTCAGAGCGTGAAAAGGTAGACACTGAGTCATACGCAATTCAAGTTTCTATTATTTGTGCCTAGATGAGAGTGCATTGTTTACACATCCAAAACATGCATAACCAGATGGTTATGTCTTCATAGTTGCATGCTGAGTAGGTGCATCTCAAATGCAATCTCTATTTTATTATTCTTTTCTTCTTTTGAGTACTGTGTCTCTTTATCATGGCATTCCTTATTGTATTTATTTCTATCCTGGTATTTAAAGAAGAATAAAAGCATAATATCACCATCAATAATATTATCTAGTGATGAAATAGCTGCAATGGTTGAGGTTGCTACATAGCCATCCTGCCTTATCTGTCAGCAAAGTTGGAAATTATGAACCATTTACTTGCTCCGTTACTCTCTGCACTACTCTTCCTGCATGATGACCCTGTATCTGTTGAGGGCTTTGTTGAGAAGATCATACCACATCTGGCTCTTTTGTTCTTTTTACTTGCCCCCTGAGCTTGTCTTTGTGCTTCCTGTATGCGGTTCTTTTTACTCATGATTACTTCTTCTGTTGGTTTTTTAGATAAAGCTAATCGCTAACCTGGTCAAGATACAAAATGATGGAACGGTAGAAGTTGATATCACTAAAAGTGCACCTGTAGCTTCTGAATTGTTGGAGCTTACTGCTGAAATGACACCTGTCGGAGTTGCTGATATTACTTCTGAATCTAATAAATCAATTCCCAGATTGAAAATTGCCATTCTTGTAGTTGGCACAAGGGGAGATGTACAGCCTTTCCTTGCTGTAGCAAAGAGACTTCAGGTATTTTCTAATTTTCTATTATGCACATACCCCTAGAGGAGTCAGCTTCTAACAAAATTTAAATTTAATGACACAATAATTCAAGGTTATAGTGACAATATACAAACATGCCATGGGAAATTTGTTTTTGTATAGTTGGTCTCTATCTTATTAAGTTGTCTGGGTTTCTCAGTTGTACGTTATTCAAGGCAATCCACAGATAATTGTACCCTTTCTATAAATGAGTGTGTGATAACATTTTTTCTCCCAATTGCAAATTTGGTATTCTCCATCTCATATTTTTCAAATTTAAGGTTCATGCACAGTGGAAAGCTTTTTAGTTACAACTATTTTCCTTGTCAAATTGAAACTGGTCTTATATTATTGCTCTTTGGTAGACATAATAAATCTAATTTATAGGAAGAAAAGACTTGGTAATTTCTTCTTTGCAGCCACCAGACCTTGCCCACATTAAGTATAATGAAGTATGTGGCACGAACTTTTTCTCTCCGTACAGTGCGATTTTTTCTCGAAAACACGTTTTGGTGGATAGGAAGTCTGGTGTTCATGGGTGTGTGAGTGTATATGATTGCTTGTATGGGTAGGAAAATGGGTTGTTTAGAATCCATTGTTGTAGAACTTTAAGACGTTTGAAGTATAAAGGGCAGGCCGATGGGTGAACATTACTGAAAAGGATGGAAGTTTGTGAAAAGCATCAGTTTGGAGTTAGTCATGGCTTGTTGGTTTACCAAGGCATTGGAGGATTGTGTGAAGGGTGGGAGGAAGGAGTTTTACGCAGTCCATTGAGAAGGTGATAGAGGCTTTATTGCATAGAGGGGTTCAAACTCATAGGGAGTTTTCATGGCACTGGTAGGGTACTGATGTGGTGGATCCTGAAATTGCATTTTCATCCCTGAAGGTATTGATGGAAGGGGATGGCGGAAAGTGGTGGAGGCATTGAGGGAAATTGAACGTGAAGGTTGTTTGGGTGAGGAGGCATCGATAGCGGCATCGGTAGAGTCGCTTCAGTCTTATTCCTGGTCGTTCTTGGCAGTTCTTCAACAATCGAGATGGGTGGACTTGTCTCGTCACCACGCTAGATGGGATGTTAGTTTTGCAGGAGTTGCACAGTGGTAGCGTGAAAGGGCCGCCGTTTATGCTGAAACACAGGGAAGTGAGGGGGGCGATAGGGGAATGGTCTGTCTCCAAAAGGAAATTATCCTTCAGGCAATGTCTGAAATGCAAAAGCAGTTGGGGGATATTTAGTTTAATTTGAACTGGTTGAAACGGTGCGTTGAAGAGGGAAGGGGGGGTGGGGGTGGGCCTAGGTCCGGAAGTTGGGCCTTTCAAAAATAAAGGGTATGCAGCTATTAAGGAAATTGGGCGTGGGCCACTTGCAATTGGGCCTTATGGGCAGCCTAGCAAAGGAAAAGAGCCCATGCTCGTAGGGGACACCCAACGGGCTTAGGAACCTGTCGGGCCCGTTTGGAAGAAATGGCGCACAGCTGCGTTGGGCTTCATCAACAGCGTCAAGTGGCAGCCATCTGCGCCAGTGAAGGGACAAAGGACGCCGACGAAGGTTGTAGAACCATTGATGGGAACTCCGATGCCGGAGGTTGCACCCGCAGAGCCACTTTTTGAGCTTTTCTTGCGCCACCTCTGATCCTGTCACGATGGGCTCAACACAGACCAGTTCGAGGGTGGTTGCCGGGGCTCCTATTGTAACCATAGCAACGGAAGCTTGCATGGCGAACCCAAGGGACCCCCCAAGAAGCTCAACGATGGCGAAGGAGGATTCGGGAGTTGGAGATGTAGAAGCCGAGGGGCCGCGAGGGTCTAAAGGGGATGGGCTACTGATGGTGGGGGTGCGAAGGGTTGAGGAAACATCAAAGGTTGTCCAAGAGGAGCTCTCTGTGGTTCCATTGGGTGACTCAGTGATGGGTCTTAGTGTTTTCTCACCAACGGCAGCAGATACTCAGTCACAACAGCCACAGACAGAGCCAATGGGTAGTGGGAATGGGCCTCAGGCTTCTTCTTCATTGTTAGTGGTAGAACCTCTTGGTTCGAGGGATTGTGGGGAAGTGTTTTCCACTCCAAGGAAGGACTCTATAGTGAAACCACTTAACCTCTTGGATAAGTAGGAGAAACTGAACCAGTTGGTTAACGAGGAGGCAGAGGTGGACCTTGTACCGTTACACACTTTGTCTCCTTGTCTCCTTTGATCTCTACAGTGGGTGCGCCTTCAGAGTGGGTGATTCAAAAAGTGAAGGATCTCCAGGAATATGTGGGGATTTCTTGTGATGGATTTGAGGAGCAATTCAGGGCATTACTCATTGCCATCGAAGAAGCTTGGGTTCAATCTCCTAGATTTGTCTTTAGGAAAAACAGGGAACTAAAGCGCCTCACTTGCTCCATTAACTATGATGGAAGGGAGGGGAGTATTAACAAGAGTATAATCAAGGGAAAGGCTGTGTCAATCCATGAAGCCTAGAATTCTTTCTTGGAATATTCGGGGTCTCATCGTAGAAATAATGCTATCGAGGTGATTCAGGTTGAGAGTCAGGTTTACTTGGATCGTGATGCTGTTAAGAATCAAATTGTTAACTTTTAAACAAATCTTCTTGCTGAAACAGCTCCTTGGAGACCCAAACTTGATTTTATGCCTTTCGAGACTATTGACCATCTAAGCTCTATGTGGTTGGAGAGGCCATTCGAGTCGGAGGAGGTTTTTTAGGTGATTCGTGGGATGGCCAAGAATAAAGCCCCGGGTCCGGATGGGTTTTCGATTGCTTTTTATCATGATTGTTGGGAGGTAGTAGGTGGTGATATTATGCAGGTTTTTCAGGAACTATACACTTTTGGGAAATTCGAAAAAAGCATTAATGTGTCTTTTATTGCTCTTATCCCTAAGAAAGTTGGTGCTGTGGATGTGAAGGACTTTCGGCCTATTAGTCTTATAAATGGAGTTTATAAGATCATCTCAAAGGTGCTCGCTAATCACATGAACACAGTTATGAGTAGCATTATTTCTAAATCTCAAAATGCTTTTGTGAAGGGGAGACAAATTCTGGATTCGGTATTGATAGCTAATGAATGCTTGGATTGTAGAATCAAGGAGGGTTTACCCGGACTCTTGTGCAAGTTAGACATGGAAAGGCTTATGACCATGTTAATTGGGACTTTTTGTGTTAATTACTTGGGAGGTGCAGCTTTGGGGATAGATGGATTACATGGATTAGGCATTGTATATCTACGGCTCGATTCTCGGTTTTGGTAAATGTAGTATCGGAAGGATTTTTTAACAGCTCTAGGGGCCTCCGGCAAGGGGACCCACTCTCCCTTTTGCCATTTGTGGTTGTTATGGAAGCACTGAGTCGAATGTTGCGTGCAGCGTTGAATGGAGGCTTTCTTGCTGGATTTTCAGTGGGTGGGGTTTCCATATCTCATCTTTTATTTGCTGATGACACACTATTGTTTTGTGAGCCGAACATTGATAATTTGCAGTATTTGAGGGATGTACTACTTTGTTTCAAAGCAGTGTCAGCTTGAAGGTAAACCTATCAAAGTCTGAAATGGTTCCCGTGGGTAGTGTACATAATATCCAAAGTTTGGAGAACATTTTGGGTTGCAAGGTTGCCTCACTGCTCTTGAAATATTTGGGCCTACCGTTGGGGGCTGCTTTCAAGACAAAAACCATCTAGGATGGTGTGTTAGAAACGATTGGCTGGGTGGAAACATATATATTTGTCCAAAGGTGGTCGTTTGACTCTTTTTTTTTTTTATAAGTAATAAGAAATTTTTTTGATATAAAGATAGGCATAAAGCCAAGGTACACTAGAAGTAAACATGGAAAATACCACTTTAAGAACTAGAAACTGTTACAAGGAAATCATGGAAGCTGAGACCATTAAAGTCTAAAGCAATGGCCCGCATAAATAAAGGCTTCCATAAAAAACTCCTAAACTCCTAAACTCTTATCAAGAGCACTATTTCTATTCTTTCTACTTATTTCTTATCCCTTTTTCCATTACCGGCAAGTGTGGCCTCTTGTATGTAGAAAATCTTTTGCAACTTTCTGTGGGGAGGTATGGGGGAAGAAATGAGGTTCCATCTTGTGAGTTGGGATAAAGTTTGCTTACCCATTCAATGTGGTGGGTTGGGCGTGTGTAACATGAGGGCTTTCAATAAAGCACTATTGGGGAAATGTTTGTGGAGATACCATAAGGAAGGGGAGGGTTTATGGCGAGAAGTCATAGATGCTAAATATGGGAGTATGAGGGGGGGGGGGGGGGGGCTGGTGTTCTAAGGAAGCTAGGGGAACACATGGGGTGGGCTTGTGGAAAAATATTAGAGCGGGATGGGATAGATTCTCCAAGTACTTTAGATTTGCAATTGGAAGTGGTGATAGAGTTCTCTTTTGGTGTGGTGAATGGGTCCTAAAGCAGGTGTTTCCCACGCTTTATCAGATTTCCAGCGACAAAGAGGCTGCTTTGGCTGACTTAGTAGTAATTTCTAATGGTGTTGTCCATTAGGATGTAAAGCTTCTCGAGAGCTGTTCATGATTGGGAGCTGGATATGCTTGCTGAATTTTTTGACTCACTATATGCAATAGCAATGGGCAGTGAGTTGGAGGATAATCTGATCTGAATTTTAAATGGCAATAACAAATTTTCAGTGCGCTCTTACTACAAGGCCCTCTTGGGAGTTTCTAATGATCATAACTTTCCTTGGAAGGCCATTTGGCAATGTAAAGTACTGTCTAAGATTGCTTTCTTCGTATGGACTGCATCTCTTGGGTGGATCCTCACGTCGGATAATTTGAGAAAACGTGGTCTTATCATAGTAGATTGGTGCTTCTTGTGCAAGAGTGATGGGGAATCAGTGGATCATCTTATGTTACATTGTGAGGTGGCAAGGTGTTTATGGAATGAGATCCTTAATAGGACAGGGGTGCCTTGGGTTATGCCCAGAACAGTTAGAGATATTCTGTGGTGCTGGACAGGAATTAGGGGGAATTCATGTATAGCTGCTGTGTGGAGAATGATTCCTCATTGCATTATGTGGTGCTTGTGGCTAGAGAGAAATAAGAGGTGCTCTAAAGACATGGAGCATTCTTTGGAGGAGCTGAAGCGATTCTTTTACAATACTTTATTTTCTTGGGCTTCAGCCATTATTTGTAATACGGATACTTTACATGACCTGCTTGTATATCTCACTAGTACCTAGATGTAATTAGGTTTCATGATCTGTTTGTATACTCCTGGAGTACTTTGTTTCTATTCTTATTTCAATAAAACTTACTTTTACCTATCAAAAAAAAAAAAAATCTTCTCTGCATCATGTTTAATAATCTGTAAATTGTTGAAACGGTTCATTGTCTATTTGCAGGAGTTTGGTCATTGTGTCAGGTTGGCTGCTCATGCTAACTTCAGCACCTTTGTAAGGTCAGCCGGGGTGGACTTCTATCCTTTGGGTGGTGATCCTCGAGTTTTGGCAGGATGTAAGAGGTCCCGAAAATACTGTCATATAAATGTTTTGTTGCTTATTTTTACTGCTTTGTGCACTGCCTTTTTTTTTTTACCTTGTTTTCTTAGTAGTTTTCTGTGGCAGTTAGTGGCCCATAACAGAATGCATTAACACCTTGTTGGCAAAATCCTTTTTCTCTTATGACTGTCAAATGGCCATCTTTATTATCTCTGCTTGTTAAATTCACTCACCCAACCACGGGGTTTTGAGCCGCTTGACCTCAGCAACCCCCCCCCCCCCCCCCCCCCCCCCCCAATTTAAAGAAGATGGAGTTGCCATTTGGTCCAAAGGCCATTTTCTCTAGAGATTTGATAAAAATATCATATTTCTCTTGGAACTCCAATTTAATTTCAATCCTATTCCTGTTTCAAACTTGTTCGCATTTGTTTGGTACTGTAGAGTTAATTCTTTTTTCCCTTTTACGACACAAAGTTTTTATACTAAATATGATTAATTTTTAACTTCAGATATGGCCAGAAATAAAGGTTTCATACCATCTGGACCAGGAGAAATATCCATACAAAGGAAGCAACTCAAAGCCATTATTGAATCTCTCCTTCCAGCATGTACAGAAGCAGATATGGAAACTGGTGTTCCTTTTAGAGCTCAGGCTATCATTGCAAACCCTCCTGCTTATGGTGAGTTCATACAAAGCTAATATTTTGTCACTTGATTTCACCATCTTTCCCTTAAATCACATTTTTATAAAAGTCAACTGTACCAATTATTTACTGACGCCTAACAATTTTTGCCTTTAGCTTATCTGCCTGTCCATGTCTTCTAAGTACCTCTAGAATTGGTTATGGCTAGCTACTGTGGATATTAGCCAATCTTAACAATGAGGATATAAAGGAAAAAAAAAAGAATGCTGTAGATAAAAGATCTTGTAACTATAGAAACATTGAAGAATTATAGCTTTCATCTTCAGTTGTTGAGGAACAAATGCAACGGGCAGAAACAGTGTGATAAAACATCTTATATGTGTCAAAGTTGGTCTCAATACTCTTTCCATAGGAATTGTATCTTATTATATAGAGAAATGTTTACATAGTAGTGCCAGATTTCCTGGCTTATTTCCTGGTTCATGTCTATACGATAGTGCCAGAATTCCTGGCTTTATGTCTACTGATTTCCTGGGTCATGTCTATTTACAATAGTTAGTGGGTGTCATTATTAAATCCTATCTTAGTGACATCCCCCCTCAAATTGATGCTGGAATATCTGGAATCATCAATTTGACGATCAAGAATTGATGTCGATGCCAAGAAAAAGCTTTAGTGAAGATGTCAACCATTTGAAGTATGGTGGAAACCAACCTTATCAATATCTGCCCAGAAAAATACCCAGCAAACCAAGCTGCCCAGAACAACCATTCGCAACCTCAGAGAGCACTTCGAACCCAGCTACCCTAGAAGTGGTCGACCACCACACGGTCACCACAAGAGGGAGTCGACAGCTACGGAGGAAGCTGATAGACACCCAGCCACCCAGCTACCTAGCCACTACGAGGACACCTAGTCGCCACAAACGAAGTCGATGGCCACAAACAGTGCTGACAGCCACACAGCCACCCACAGAAGACGCCGACGACCACCATAGAAACCACTCACCACCACTTAGCTACCCACAGAAACTGCTGACCACCTCACAGCCACCCACAGATGCTGTCAACCACCACAGAAAGTGTCGACTGGCACAGAAAAAGCACTCGTAACTCCCAACGAACGCCGACAGCCACAAAGAGGCACAACCACCATGAAAACCACTGAGAGAAGTGGCCCGCACTGAAGGATAGAGTCCGACAGCCACCAAAAACTCAAACCAGTGAGGTTTGACTCCACAGAAGTCACTGAGACCCACTAAGAGCAAGAAAGAACTTGCTGAATGAGAAAAAATTCCCCAAGAATAGCGATTAAAAATTGCACCCTGTGATTAAGACCAATGCGACTGAAATCAGAGTGGCTTTGATACCATGTCAAAGTTGGTCTCAATACCCTTTCCATAGGGATTGTATCTTATTATATATTGAGAAATGTTTACATAGTAGTGCCAGATTTCCTGGTTTCATGTCTACATGATAGTGCAAGAAGGGCTTTATGTCTACTGATTTCCTGGGTCATGTCTATTTACAATAGTTAGTGGGTGTCATTATTAAATCCTATCTTAGTGACAATATGGAGGTACTTAAATTTAATGACTTTCATCTCTAATTGTGTAGAATTAAGAGATTCTTTCAGTAATCACCTTTGTGTGATTCTGAATAATATAGGTGAAGTTATAAACTGCTGTCTGATCAGTATTTCATAATGGCAGTATGAATTTACCTTCGACTTTGTATCTGTTATCATAGTTAAGAATATATTTTCCACAATAGTTGAGATCAACTTTTAACTCGAGCTATGCTTTACAGGACACACACATGTTGCTGAAGCTCTTGGTGTTCCCCTTCACATTTTCTTCACAATGCCTTGGACGTGAGTTTTGATTATATTTATCATATTATTTGCATCTAATATAGTGTATTTTGAATATCTAATATTTTTAACTTATCTTTTTTTTTTATCAGTAATATTTTCAACTTATCCTTGTTATAGCATTATGCTTTTTCTCTCTTCTTTTTTTTTTTTTTTTTTTAATTAAGAAAATTTTGTTAATCCACATAATTAGGCATAGTCCAAGTACACAAGGAGAGAGGAAGACACCTAATTACAAGCTAAGAGCTGGAAAAAAACTGCGTAAAAGTTATTAAATTGGTCCCATCAAATACAATAGCCGAGGCCCCAATAACTACGTATGAAATAAAAAATCTCTAATCCCTCCCACCAAATGTTCTCTATGTTAAAACAACGACCATTCCTCTCATTCCAAATATACCACATAAGGCATAATTGCACCATCTTCCAAACAGCCTCAATTTGTCGATTGCCCTAAATTCCTCTCCAACAAGCCAAAAGATTCACCACTCTCCTGGGCATAACCCAAGCAATGCCAAGCCTAACAAAAACTCTCCCATAAAACCTTAACCACATCACATGGAGGAGAAGGTGATTCACCGATTCTCCATTCTTTTTGCACATAAAGCACCAATCCATTATAACAATACCGTGCTTTCTTAGCTTATCAATAATTAGAATTTTACCATGAGAAGCCAACCAGCAAAAAAAGCAACCTTGAGAGGCACTTTGCTTCTCCAATTACATTTCAAGGAAAATGAATAGGAGAATGGATCAACATAACCTTGTAAAAAGATCTGACTGATTTTTTTTTTTTTTTTTGATAAGTAAACAAATTTTATTAATAACAGAATGGGCAAAAGCTAATTACAAAACTCTTATGCCTAGCTAAGTAGGTGCATTAGAGGCAAGGAAATCATATAAGTCCAAGCCATTAAAGTCTACAACAATAGCCCAAGTACAAAGAGTTCTAAAAAATAAAACTTTTAGCTCTTCCATTGATCTCTCCTTATCCTCGAATGTTGCTCGTTTCGCTCCTGCCACAAGCACCACATTATACATATAGGGATCATCTTCCAAACGCTTTGATTTGCTGCATGCCTCTTATATTTGTCCAAC